>NQII01003706.1:220196-246791 GCA_002778355.1 Clitarchus hookeri
TCGATTACAGGTGGGTTCGCTCCGGAATTTTTGCATGTGGGAATCGTGCCAGACGATGCCGCTGGTTGGCGGGTTTTCTCGGGTGACTCCCGTTTCCCCGTCTTTTCACTCCTGCATACGGCGCTCCTCCTCGCTTCACCCTCGTTGACTCTCACGATTTCTATGTTAAGAGCTGCCAAAATCGCTTCACTTGCTCACCCACCATTGGGTGTTCCTAACCATAGCACTAATATAAGTGAATTATTGGTGCGAATGGAGAGTTGGAGTGCTGGGTATTGTGTGTAGAGGTGTGTGTGGGTGCTTTCGAGGTCTTTTGGAGAAAGCCTCCTCAGTAATCGGTCGCTACCGCAAGCTGAAAAAAAAACCACAGGTGGTGTTAACACTTGAGATGAGGGCCAGAAAAGAGATCACCAACTTTAGGATTCTGATGCTAGCGGAAAGGAAAACGATACGTTAGGAAACGGATGCCGGAACAAGTTGAAGATGCCTAACCCGCGAGAGAAAGAGTCGTGTTGTGTGATTTGGGCAGCTCTTAACAACGAAGTCTTGAGAACCGATGAGGGTGGAAATGAGTTGGGAATGTAGCAGTGCCGAAATGCGAGTGCGGGGAAACGGGAAATCCCCTTGAAAACCCGCCGAAAAACGCGAGAGAAAGAATAAATTTCCGTTGCTTCAGTAACTTGCTGCCTACACCGCATTAGCTACTGGCGCTGAGGGTCTCCTGTTGTGCCCTCAACAGGGTAAGTAAGGGGATTCCGTCCTTAAGTTCTTGAATTTCTGGTACTGGGCCCAGAGTCATTTAGGACGAGTATATCAAACTGCGACCAAGGGATAAAATTAATTTGAAGCTGTGTGTATATGAAGTCTAGTTTGCTCTCAAATGAATTCCCAAAACTTTACCAATCTCATCTTAAATCTTTATGTATTATTATATATCAGAGTTGAAAGGTTTTTTTTTTTATAATATTTTTGCCTCACGGAAGTTCTATATTTTCGACTGGCTCTTTTTTCAAGCTTACCTGTTGGACGACGGGGGTAGCATTATTTGTAATGAAATATCTCCGGGCACGAAATATAAATTTCTACGCCTCTTTAATTTAGAAAATGGAATTAGCCCTGTTACATGCGTCGATAACTTACGTCCGACAGGGATTTCACGGTAGCAGAGGGAATAACGAAATATTGCATCATGAAAATTCACGGTTGCTCTTCCTTTTTCTTTTTTCCTTTTATTCTTTTTTTTAATGACGAGTCGTGGTAACAGAACCGGAGCGAAGCCGCGCAGGCATAATTACCGCTGTTTGGAAATGGATTTGCGGGCCGTTTTTTATCATTCCCTCGTAGCGCTGCTGGGAGTTATTTTATTTTTCAAAGGGCCGTGACCGTTGAACGGTCTAGCCCGGGGGGGGAGGTTACGGACGCCGCCGCGTCTATTCTAACGAGATGACTCGTTACCCGTTTTCCGGCATGACAACGATACTTGCCGCAGTCTTTCGCGCGCTCTAATTAGTCGCGTCTCTTCGACCAGCGCCCTTTTAATTGTTCGCCGTTCGCGAGCGGAGATGCCCGCTGCTCCTGCACTCTTCCACCTCCCGCCCTTCGCTCAGCCCTCCTGTCCACGTCCTCTTCTTCGCGACGCTCTCTCTCTCTTTGTTTCGCGAGAGGAAGAGTGCCCTGGTGTTTCCCGTGCTCGCACGTCTCGTCGTTGGAAACGAGTTTCCGACACTTCTGAAAGTAAAAGCGACTCATTACGCACTTTATTATTTTTTTTTTTTACCCAGTTGGTGAAAACTGTATTTTCTGGTATAAAATAAACCTTTCGCAGCCGGACAAAACGTTGTCAGCACGTTGCAGATTCATCAGATGCATGGCCAGTGCTGTACTACTTGCAATCGCCTTACGCTCCTCTCCGCTCTCAGAACATATTATTTTAAGACCGAAATGTTGACGTGAATGCTATCAGCAATAAGTACTGAATATAAGGTTTATTCTTCTCTAGTTGAAAATCTTAGTGCTGATAGTTTGGCAAATAAAAATTTTCGCCTCCTGGTAGCACTGGTGTTGAATGTTTGCTGGATTTTCTCCCGTTTCGTGCGTAAACAAACGGGACAATTGCAATTTTTCATACAATAAACACAATTGCAGTATTCCAGAAGGTACTTGTTCATCTCACTAGAGTGGAAATGTAACGAATTATGTGCATATGTTGTTTAATTTTCTGTCGTACAACTTGCTTTAGCAGAACGTTGAATTCCTCAATCACTTTATTTAAACGTGACAAGAGAATCAAAAAAACTAATTTTCATTGCAGCTATCTTTATTTCGCCATTTATTATTTTTCTTAAATGAGTTTACGAAAGCTGTATAGAAAACACAATTACATGCTTAGAGTTTACGATTGCTAATTATTATTAGAGAGCGTGCGTACCAGTTACAAAATAACGTTAATATTTAATATTTTGGCAGGGGCAAGTATGGGCTTACATCACAATTACATCCAAGCATAAACTTTTTTACGCACAATTAAACAGAAATTTTCCATTTACCGCCAACTTAAAAGCGACGTCCTTGGAAACACCAGCGGGAATTTTCCCTATGCCGAACTCTTCCAGAAGGAATCCGGTTTTCTTCCCAACCTAAGTATGAGAAACCTTACTGAAGCTGAAGTACGCCAGCAGCTTGGACATGGCATCAGCCATCAAAAATCCATACTGGCCACGTGATAGGCTCCTCCAGTGCTCGGTGGTGATTGGACACCGAAACACTGCGGGTATTGCAAACAGTTGTCCACTGTTTCGTCGTGTTCGGTACAATAACAAATATAATGTATGGACTGGTTGCCCGACGATTCTCAAGTTTTATCCGAACAATGCGACGACACATTTCCCCTGTTATCGTAGCTAGTAATTTTTTACGCATTGGTTGACTGACTTGAAACACCGAAAATTCACTCATACGTATTTCATAATTCGAGGTGGTGAAAAGTCGTATCGACAATATAAGCGAGAATAAATGCTGAGCGGTTTGTTATTTATAAGAGTGATAGTGAGGCTTACAGCCATATTAATATGAATGGTACATAAAAAACACGTTTATCGTCGTATTGACATCTTAAGATAACAACTATAGCCAACTTCGTCTCAAATGAGACGCACCAACTATCAAGCAACAGAGTATTTCACAGTGTCTCTGATATCTTTATTTTACGTAGGTATTTATGTTTTTGGCTTATCCAGATATTTTTTTAAGTGATGTTTATGTAACGTGGCAAGTAATATAATGTATCGTAACAAGATAAATCGGGTGTCCTTTTTTTCCGCTGGGCCTCGTATTTGTTTATACTTGCTCGCGCATTTTTGTCGATTGTCACGATTTTCGGCAGCACCCGTTTATCACCAAACTTCAAACCATAATGTAAATAATAAATACAAGTTTGTCCGGACTTTTAATCAAACTCATATTTCACGTTGATATTGCGTGAATCTGTATTTCATCCGAAATATTTTTCAATACACCAAAGTAATTTAACAGAATCACTGCACCAGTATATCTCGAGTACAAAAAAAATAGAAAACACGAAGTTAGTGACGAAATGAATTTTTAAGACACGTGGTGAATTTAACCTGGCCTAGCTGAAGTGAAAATGGTTCGAACGGAAGTTACTACATGCATTCGTGAGCTGCAGAGTTTAAATCTCATCATTTGTATGTGAAGGAACTGAAATTTACAGAAGTGCGATTCCTGTAAAATTAAAATAATCAGTTTCATGAAAGGCACCTAAGAAAGCATGTTAAATAAGGTTAGNAGAAGTGCGATTCCTGTAAAATTAAAATAATCAGTTTCATGAAAGGCACCTAAGAAAGCATGTTAAATAAGGTTAGTATTTTAAAATGCAAATTATTAAAAAACATGCCGAAATAAAAATTCTAAAAAATGCTATGAAAGAAAATACCATCGTCGTGGGGGATGCGCATAAAGGCTATGTTCACGTAAAATCCATATGTTTACGCGCTGCTGTCTCGCCTCCTACCCCCTTCCCAACCCCCGGGCGCATGCAACACAGTCCTCCCAGGATGTCATTGTCGGTACCCGGAGGAGACAAGGCGGAGGGTGACCACGTGGGCTGTTGTTATAACANGGAGAAGCTTCTGGGCCAGGCTAGCCCAGCTTTATACGTCGTGGCGTGCCTCTGTCGATGATCTTTAATGGCTATTATTGCCGGGTGTATACTATAACCGGGACGACGGGCGATGACGTAGTGACCAGCGAATGCAGTGTGAAACTATTGGGAGAGCCGAAACTAAGACTGACTGGCTTCGTAATGAAAATTATAAAATGATTTCGTTTTTTTATTTAAAAGTTGGAATGCACGAAAACCTGGATNTGACTGGCTTCGTAATGAAAATTATAAAATGATTTCGTTTTTTTATTTAAAAGTTGGAATGCACGAAAACCTGGACACATATTTACCAAGAGGTTCTGCGCAATGGTCATAGCGATGAATACTTGTAGCAATAGCATGAATGTTTAATTTGAAATATGCAGCTCAAATAGTTTCGGAGATACCGTAAAGCAGAAAATACCCACNCTGACTGGCTTCGTAATGAAAATTATAAAATGATTTCGTTTTTTTATTTAAAAGTTGGAATGCACGAAAACCTGGATACATATTTACCAAGAGGTTCTGCGCAATGGTCATAGCGATGAATACTTGTAGCAATAGCATGAATGTTTAATTTGAAATATGCAGCTCAAATAGTTTCGGAGATACCGTAAACCAGAAAATACCCCCCATTAAAAATTTTCTGAAATCTCTGAGTTGGACGAAATTGTGCAGAAACTGCGAATGACTGAACATTAGCAGCAACAAAGTGACCCCCTGGCCCTTGGTCAAACAATATCTACCTATGGCGAAGGTCTGGATGTGTATGGTGGAAAGAGGAAGGGTGGAAGGAGGCACTGAAGGGGTTACATCCTCTCTCCACTTAAAGTGTAGTTATGGGAAGGACCCACACACTTAAATGCAATATCCTTTAGCAATACCAATATCAATGGCCATGTGCCAGCCGCATATAAATGGTACTTATGGGCAAAGACACACACTTGGTTCAAGCACCATGAGCAGGGTCTGGTTGCACGCCCTCGTCCCGAATACCGCGTCTCCAACACCAACTGTGAGAAAACTGCAGCCGACAATGCATTCAAGAAGACATTGCTGTTGGCACCATCAATGGGGTCTAGGTCTAAATGTCAAATCTGCAACATCATCATTGTAGAAATGGTGACAAAAACTATGTTGACAGTTGTGATGGCAACGTGTATGGCAGGTTGACTGTTGTTTTGGCAACATGGGTATTTCATTTTGTGATAATATCAATTGCTTACTCTCTCCTTCTGCTTACTCAAAGTGGCAGAGTAATATATTAAAGTTAATTCATGTCAATGGCTCTGTTGGTACCATACCTGAGATTAAATGCATTATGTTTAAATTTCAATACTTCAATTACAATTTAATGCAAACAGCGAATGAAAGCTGACATCTCCTTACATGTGTTAATTTAAACTGGGTCCATAATCTGTTCATGAGGGAGTGCCAAAATGCATATATTTCAAATTTAATCTATGTAGCTCACGAAGACTAAAGGCTATGTAGGTTGACAATACTCCTGAGAAACAAAGTGGTGTACAATAAATAAAACACAACAAATATAGTACGATGTATTATCGATAAACTGGAGTATATGTTATTGGTTTGTTTTATTGATTGGAAAGAGCTTATTAACGTCTCCCAGTGGTATACCTCAAGGCTTATCAGGGAACGGCTTACAAACTAACTTATAACTTGACTTAAACTAACTCCCATGCCTTGAATAGAATTCAAACGCAGAACCTCCCGCACTGCAGAACGGCGGCGCACTAACCGACTGCGCCACGGGAGGTCGGCATACATAATTATATACCACAATCAATAGTTTGTAATTAGTGGAATTATAAGTGCTCCAGAGCTGCGGTGTGCAATTCGTAAAATCATAGTGGAACTGACATAATTGAAGTGGTGATTCTACCTAATGTACTATAGTTATGGTGCAATATTATGGTACAATTTTATGGTAATCAGTTCACCGCCCTCTACGAAATTTGATCGGCCTTAAAACCGTTATGTCAAGGCGTGGTCACAACAGTGACAATTATGAACACTTGTAGGAATATCGCATGTAAAATTGGAAGTATGTAGCTCAAATAGTTTCGGAGATACAGTGATTCAAATAAACACGCCTATCCCCTTATTTTTTATAATTTAAAAAAAATACTTTTAGGGTGTTAAAGAGCATGACAAATAACAGGTCTGATGTTGATGTGCCCTACCATAGCCTTTTCTACAATGTTCCCTGTGGAATCAGGCCTGGCCCTACCAACCACCCTGCTGGTGTACCGAGTCCTGAAAGGTTAGTCCAGGAGCACTGAATTCTAACTTACTTTAGTTTCCACAAGCAAAAGCTGAAAGGCCCAAGTGGTTGAGGTACCACCAGGATCACTGCAAATTTTTAACTCCTGTGCTGGTCCGAAAATATTGTACTATTACAAAAAATTGCTTCTCACTATAATACTCGCGCTGTGGTTTACGTTCTTCCATATTCAGTCAAGTGTGACAGTATTTCCTTCATATCATTCATAGATCAGTGTCCCCCGCTCCTGGAAATCAGACTTGGGCAAGCTCGGTAACTGATAACCAGCCCCGACCCATGTCGACAAGTAGCATCAAGTCATTCTGCATTCTGTCTATCCGCTTCGGCAAAAGATGTCAGTGGGGGAAGGAAACCCAACCTGGACCAGTCTGGCGAGGAAGAGTTCCTCAGGGCTGCACAGTTATAGCGCCAGGTACAGCACGCCTGAGCCTCGTCGTAATTACAAGCCACCACCACCACCAGATAAAATGTCTCCCAACTTTATATCTTTCTCTCCCTTCTTATCTTACACGTTTTGTCTCAATCCGGAGCTCACTAACTCACATGTATTTGTAAAGGGAGTGTTTCTCTAGGCACAGCAGCTGCAGTGCCAAAGCTGTACACACCAGAGCCTCGTCGCGATCCCAAACCAGCACCATGTCGACTCCTCCTGACAATGTCCCACACATCCCACTTCTGATTCTCGTGAGGATTTCAACATCCCATTCCTTGGAGAACACCTCTCCTATCCAACACTTAATTGCTTACTATCTACAGGCAGTTAGCCCTACCTACCCATCTAGGCTCTTCAGCATCCTTCATAGTGTGACCACGGCCACAATTTTTTGCCATGGCGCCAGCCTACCCTGCTTAGCGGAGGTGCATATGTTATTTTACAGATAACAAACCAAGTGTAAGACTTTATAGCTTGCCCTGAGACACATCCCATGATCATGGTGACCATACCAGAGTGTCCATGGAACTACGAGGGGGTTCACTTGCGTGGAGGGGTTTGGGGGCTTGCAAGGTAAATAAATCGCGGTGTGGTTATGTCAGGGTCACAGCCGTGGGTTTAACGCGAACACATTTGTGTTAATAGTTAATATTTTCCTTTGGTAAATGGCAATGAAATGAAAGTAACGAAAAGGATACTTGTCTTTCATGGATTTCATCGACAGATCGATACGAGATCTTTAGTTTGGATTTGAAGTAAGCGCTACCGCCGAGAAATTTTCGCCCGCGCCCAAATTTCTGCCTTTCGCCGTGGGCCTCCATCCGTGCTCCGCGCATGCGCGCCACCAACTCAAGGTCATTTTCGCATCGTATAGTTGTATACCCGACCGAACGAAGCCACATTTATTTTAGTCGTGCTATTAGTCATGAAATTACTTTTTCGGAAACGTTACGTCACTCTTTATGACCTGGCACCCCATGTGTTGGTCTGACTATAACGGCACATTCACGGCAAAAATAAATATGAGAAGGAAATATTTGTGTCAGTTGAGTGTGTAGCGTGTAGAGTGCATGATGAGGTATGTGATGCGCGTGTCTGGATCTCCCTTGGTCCTTCCATCCTTCTATATTCTTTTAAACTGAAGACATTTATGTAAATAAAAGATAATAACTTTACAAAACAAGTCTCGGTGTTCGTGCTTTTTTATTCGTTATGTTCATCTAGGATTCTTCGTGTATATTATCCTTATTAACTGTCCTCGGTGGATAGTCTGGTTACTCGTCCTGTTCTTCTGTTTCCAATACATTTTGGCAACAGCTGATCTTGGCTTATTCTCAGCAATAAGTTCTTGTGTCCTTAACTGGGATTTCATTGGTGACAAAAGTCTGCAACGTGTTATGTTGGCATTTAGTTTTCAGTAACAGTGATTGTTTCGAGAGGCTTTCCGTGTCTGCAAGGACCTCGCACACCTTCAAGACGTGAGATTAACTAGTAATTTTCCTACGACACTGTAACTTTTTAGAGATATTACGACGCAACATCATTCCAGTCACCTTATCAAGTCTCCCGCTTACCCAGCCCTTTTTTTCGCGTTTGAGGCCTAGAAACGCTGGAGTGATAAGGGCGACACTACCACGCGCATCAAGTGCGCCATCGCCACTAAGCGCAAGGCTCTCAATTGGCGCGCAGTGTTCTCGTCTCACTGCGTGTACTTATGGGACTTTCAGCGGTGACATTATTTTATTGGCGTAAAGTCTGTACGAAGGTTTAGTGCAGGGCCCTTGAGTAGTTTTGTATGTATCTCACGTGTATATTCTAAGATACAGCGCTTTGAAAAGCAGTTTCTAGCCATTTTGGAGTGCTCTGAAATGGTGTCTCTAATGTGCTTGACGTCATGAAAGAACTCAACAGCCCTCGTCTGAAGTGTGTGTTCGTTTCGTATAGGAACACATTGCACGCATGTTTAATAGTTTCGTAGAAAAAAAAGAGTGTTTCAAACACACTGCAACGCAGTTCAAACACCAGGTAGGCGGGGGCCTTAAGGATGCTGCCTAGTGCGGGACCGGCTGAGTAGAGGGATAGGGTTTCACATGCTAAACGGTTTCAGGAGTGTCTCGACCACCTTTCAAAATATCGCTTTCAAACATAAAAACTTTGTGCCCATTGAATACAGGAACAATGCTAAAGTAGGGGTAAATTAATAAGAGTTCGTGTTTTTGCGTATTTTTTAACTCCATAAATTTTAATTTATCCGCAATTGCAAGAGAATGTTTTGTAGGAATGTGGCTGGGGTAGAGATGGACAAAGTTTTTTTTTTTTTAAAGCGATACCGTGAGAGATAGCTGAGATGCGCCTTAACCATTTGACACGTAAAATCCTATACATTCGTTCGTCTTGCCCCGCGTAGACAGCAGCATTAAGGCTCGGCTTCACCTCTTTTGCAGAAATGCTTCGTCTTCGTGTCATAATTTTGGATTCAGATTAATTACTGACAATGTACGATTACAGAAAATTTGCATTTTACGAGTTGTCTTATATTATTGTGCTTAATTTTAATCGTGTGTTATGTGCTAGTTGTCAGGAACATATTTATATTTTATCAATAAGTCCCTGCCTTTTTACAAGCAGGAAACAACACACAGCGAAAATTAGACACAAAAGTATTAAACAACTGGTAAATTGTGAATTTCTTATAGTCAAGCATTTTCTATAATACCCCTGAAACTCAAATTATGACACGAAAACGAAGAATTTCTGCATAATAGGTGGAAGCCGAGTGTTTACGGGTGAAGATCTTCCCTGTCCTGGCAATAGGCCAGCAACTCACGTAAATTACTTTGAAAATCAACGAAATCTGGAACCAATGGAAAAGGGTCCGCTACCCAATGAAAAAATATACACAGCGCCTCACCGTCGATGCGGTGATTAGCACATGACGTGTGACGACGAGCGTCAGCATTGACTGTACAGGCAGTAATGTGATCCACGACATTACTTTTAGTTTTCCAGTAAAGTAATGCGGAATAAAATCTCAACAAAACCAGATTAAAAAGCGAGTTTGGAACGAGCATACGTTAAATAGAATTCGTTTGTTAAGACGGTGTGTTACATGAATAAACACAAACTACATTGATAATACTCTACAGGNCGACGAGCGTCAGCATTGACTGTACAGGCAGTAATGTGATCCACGACATTACTTTTAGTTTTCCAGTAAAGTAATGTGGAATAAAATCTCAACAAAACCAGATTAAAAAGCGAGTTTGGAACGAGCATACGTTAAATAGAATTCGTTTGTTAAGACGGTGTGTTACATGAATAAACACAAACTACATTGATAATACTCTACATGTTTTTGGGAGCTAAAATATAAAAGCTAGTAAATAGCATTCCTAAGTAATAATTTTAATAGCTTTGTGACACAAAATTTACCAGTGAGATACCTGACTGTCAAATTGTTTCTTACGCAGCAAATATGCACATTTTAGTGCCGTAAATATGCACGTTTTAGTGCGTTGTAAGATATCGTGCTAGAGGAATTGGTATATCATTCCGTCAAAATATTTTTTATCAAAGCAGAAACTGTTTTTTGTTCTTGACTTTGCTATTTTGGTTTTCAAGGAGCATGTTAATTTCAATTAACGTGTTCGGCGTTAATTTACGTGCCACATCATCTTAAAGATGTTTCTTTGTTTGCAGAAATTAAAATGCATTCATGTAATTTGCAACTACTTGTATATTAAGCAATAAAGGTTCGACTTTCCTTGTAATAACGGTACTAGTGATTCATATCGGCCGTCGTTGCCGTTATTTTAGATAACCTATCTAACCTAGACTATATAAATTACGCCCAGCAGTGTACAGTTAATTATTAACTTCTGGCATCATAAACGTAGATTTCGCTAACTATCCGTCACGTGAAAACGGACATTTTCTTCTTCGCCCGTCAGTTTTTCTAAACTTTCCTCCATTTTATTCACATTTTGCACGTATATTTCAGTTTATCTTCGTTATAAGCTGTTCGCGATAAGCTGAACACTTTTGAAAGCCTCGCTTAAGATCTTTTTGTATGCGCATTGTTTATTCTTCAATTGTATGTAACATTAATACCGTTATTAACCTAATCACTTTCTTCATGCACCAGTCAAATTAAACTGTGGAATTTTTTGTAAAGTACATATTCTATGTATTTTCTATTTCTTAGCCCCTATACGAATAAAAAAAACAGAAATAAGAATAAAACATTTTAGTATTCACAAATGTTTACCCAACGCTTTTAATTCAACGTTAAGACGTGGAACTATTTTCCCTCCGTTGTAACTAATTTTACTGGGCGCATACCACTCANCGCTTTTAATTCAACGTTAAGACGTGGAACTATTTTCCCTCCGTTGTAACTAATTTTACTGGGCGCATACCACTCAGTGTACTTGTCAAAAATATATCATGCAGTCGGAAGCAGTGACATATTTCAAATGTTTATTTTAAAAGTTCTCAATTAACCATGAACAGCATGCAATCGCCAACATCACAGAATGTTTAATAACACTGAAGTGGAACGTTCCCTTCTACCGCGAACCCCAGCCTCACAGGCCAACTGGGGCCGCGGGGGTGTAGTGGTCAGACCACTCGCCTCCCACCAAGACGAACCTGGTTTGATTCCCAGCGGAGTCGCTCTCGGATTTTCACACGTGGGAATCGTGCCGGTCGATGCCGTTGGTTGGTGGGGTTTTCTCGGGGATCTCTCGTTTCCCTCACCCATGCGTTCCGGCGCGGCGCCATGTTCGCTTCACTTCACTCTCATCGGCTCTCAAGACCTCAATGTTAAGAGTGGCCCAAACCTGTCCACTCAACTCCTCACGCCAGTTAATACGTTTGGTCACAAATTGATCTCCGAGTTGAAGTGTTGCAATCACGGCATTTTTCGTAAGCACTGTACTTGTATTCAGCAATTTTTTGTTAGCCAATGAACAACGCGCTGCGTACTCAATGACATTGGCATCAACCAGTCATGTCAGAGAGGTGTAGAAAAGTCCACAAATAAGGTTAGCCACGAGGGAGGCTGGCCTTGATTCCTTGCTGCAAAAAGTTCCGGTCATAACTTCCATTCATTTGCAACGTGTCCACGGTGACTGAACGGGTTAAATGGTGTCACTACCCAGCAACATGTCGCAACGACATTTACCAATCAGCACTTGGTAATTTTCTTGCGAGCCGGCAGCGCAGCCAGTAGGGAATCGTTCGCAGGGCAGCACTAGCCAATCAGACGGTATGCCTACTTCCAAAGCCTCACGTGATTAGTCAACGAATGAATACGCCCACATCAAAGGAGCCGCCGAGCAGTTCCACTTCTGTACAATTACCTAGTCTGTGGCGAGATTCTGGAACGCTTCTTGTGTCTGACTGCACTGTTAAATTAAATTTCCTTTATTTTACGGGAAAGTGNGAGATTCTGGAACGCTTCTTGTGTCTGACTGCACTGTTAAATTAAATTTCCTTTATTTTACGGGAAAGTGCTGGTAAAACTTTATCCAGAAGAGTCCGTAAATTCTCCGTAAAATTACGCACATGTCTTTCAAAAACGGACATTCTGTAAATTTCACAAACCTTTCCATGAATTCACGCAACCTCTCCGTTAATTTTCACGTTAGTTTTATGCACTTCCAGTTTTAAAAAAAAGATAGTACAAATGTTTAATCTTTGTTATGTGGACGTTTTATTGTGTATGAAAAATATACTTTAAAAAGTTACAATATTTTATGCGTGAACAAGATTTGAGCTGAGTCAAAAACTTAGAAACCTATTACTCTTGTCGACTCACTTATAACTATCATATTATATTTTCAACATAACTTTGGTATTTTTGGTATAGTTCCGTATATTTACTGTACGTTTCCGTAAAAATTTCTGGAAATATGCCGAAATGTCTAATAGTGCGGCTGCGTGCTTCGGAAGGTTCCCCTGTCATCTGCGCTGTCACCTGAAAAGTACGGTGCCAGGTCGTTGATTGACTTTTTTTGCTTCTGCATTCAAAATTATTCTGTGACTCCATGGGGCATCCGTGGGACGTGCGAGCGTTNTGTCATCTGCGCTGTCACCTGAAAAGTACGGTGCCAGGTCGTTGATTGACTTTTTTTGCTTCTGCATTCAAAATTATTCTGTGACTCCATGGGGCATCCGTGGGACGTGCGAGCGTTCGGCTGCGTTTCGAAACGCACAGATTTCCGTCTCTTTGTTCCGCAGAACCGTCTCTGGGGGTCGGAGGTCACAATGCCATTAATGCTGTGTGCGGTCGTATCGCTTAGCGGGACTATTGACAGGTCAGCGGGGGTGTGGGTGGTTCAGATTCCAGAAGGGTGGCACTCCCATCCCAACCCTCGCGGGCAACATGAAAAATTAAAATATACATCCGCGCGTCCCCCCGGGGCGGTCGATAGAATCGGCAGAGNGGGGGGGGGGGGCCACCATCACCTCTCTTGTGTTTTCATTTTTTACACGTCTGACTTCTGTCCTTATTAAACCGTCGCCTGCATTGTGTTTTTATTTTTTACGCGTCTCACTTCTGTCCTTTCCAAACCCGTTTGAACTCCAATGACTAATAGATTATTTAATTTACGAAAGTCAACGCACAAAAAAATTTCGTTTGATAAAATGCTTCACTCCTAACCTGAAATTTTGAAAAAAAATAATAATAAGCAAATCAGTGTCAACCAGTGAAATTTGACCCAACTGTTAATCACTGACGGGCATCAAAATATTATGTTGCCTTAACACATTGAAGTCTGCCCGTGTTTAGTGGCATTATAAGGCAAGTTAGATGTCAGTAACTTACATCTGCCACTGCAGCAACGCTAGTCCTGATGTTGCTCATATCACCCCGCACAAAACCCAAACCCAAACCCAAACATGTGTATCTTCGCTGACTATCAACTTACCCGACTTTCACCCGCCCTAATCCAGTTAGATATATATGTGTGTGTGTGTGCGTGTGTGTGTGTGCGTGTGTGTGTCCTCCGCGAAGGTCGCACATATTTTCCCAGTGCTCTCTCCGCTTTGCGCTGGTTTTCTGTGCCCTTCCATCTAGACCCTTCCTCTTTAGGGATGTGTCCATTGCTACAACTGCGGCCATGGCACCAGACAACCCTGCTATAGCCGCGATGCTTGCTCCTCCTTAAACATAATAAACCAGACCTAAGGCGTACAGGGCTTGCCCTGAGACACATCCCATTCTCCAACCGTCTTAGCTACTAGCATGCAGGTCGGAGGGCCCTAAGAACTGTGCAGGGGCTCACGCCGCAGTGTACCGGAATTTAGGGGCTCGCCAGAAAAAAATACCAGTTATGTTGTTTTCTGAGTTACCGCTCACAGGACATGTTTACTCTGCTCTACAACTTTCTTATTTGGCTCATTTTTTTTTATATTTGGCCGGGTTGATTTTGCCACGATAAAATGTATTTTATCGTAGGAAAATAATTTACAATCAATACTGTTCTTTTGTGTTATTATAACCAAAGAAAACGTGCAGGATTCCTATAAGATCCTGTTAAACACTAGCGGAACGATGAATGTATATCTGAGCGAGCTCTGTTTTCACATGCAAAGAAATTTCCAATGTCGCATTGCTCGAACTACGCTCGATATCTTGTTATTGCACTTTTTTCTGGATAAGTTTCATTTCAGTTGTTTTAAACTAAAATTTCGGCACGACACACCATAGATAATATATTCTCAAACTAAATGAAGTCGTTTCACCTTCACGTTATTTATTAATTTTTAACTAGTCTACACCGGGAGGAAATAAGTGATGTTTCCTGGCGGGATTTCACAAATATAATATTGGTCACAGTAATCAAGCAGTACCTATTTCATTAAACGTACAAATCAATGCCCTATTTTCTGTCGATACGTAAAATATAATACAAATTTTGCAATGCTAGTAGTGGCGTAGTGCCATAAGAGATCCAGACGCCTGGCGTTCCGTGAAGAAATATTAAATATTATATACAGGTTGTTTTAGAAGCGATGGTCAAAAATTTAGGGATGAGCGATACAAATGGAGAGAAGCAAATAAGGTCTCGTAAACATGGATCCACAAATTAACCGTTTACACTCTAGGAATGAATGCGCAATTTCATAAGGAGAAACGCTACTCACGGATAATTCTGTAAGCATCCGACTCGTAATTCTATTGATTAAAGATATCGTAGACCTATTCTCGTCTTCTCCGCATTTCTCCAACTTTTACTCTACCGTGGCCAATACATCTGTCAAAGTCACGTGGTCAACAGTGACGAATGTGTGTAGTCTATTCACGGTTACTTTCTACTTTTCTGAAGCCCTGCTAAAGTTCTACTTCCAGGATATTTCTCCACCTTATGCAACCAATGCTTAACCGAATCTAAANCTACTTTTCTGAAGCCCTGCTAAAGTTCTACTTCCAGGATATTTCTCCACCTTATGCAACCAATGCTTAACCGAATATAAAAAAATCACACCAAAGGGACAGCACACCACATTCGTGCACACTCAGTGTAATACAATTTTGCATAAGAACTATTTATTACTAGGCATAACTAACACGCCTATCTTCTCCCTGTTGTATCCATATTTATTGTACATTGAATATTACAATTTATAGAGAAAACGTAAGTATATGTTCAATTTAACAACAAGTTATGTACATTTATGTTAACACGAGTATAAAACGCTAGCGATACACGACATAAATAGGAAAGAAAATTATATTACATGCATAGGGTGGTTTTTCAAAGGTTTGATTCAAAAAGTGTGAAGTAACCAAGAATAGATTATATTTTTACACTTCAATTTTCAACAGACCCAGCCTTTTGTTTGAACAAAATAGTTTGAATAACTTCAGTATAAGCATATTANTTACACTTCAATTTTCAACAGACCCAGCCTTTTGTTTGAACAAAATAGTTTGAATAACTTCAGTATAAGCATATTCTTATAACATTAAAACTAAATTTCAGCAAGACAACTCAAAGTGCTTTTCTTACATAAACATTGTACTTACTAACTTCAAATCCTCTCCACGTTCTTATAGTGTTATTGACAGAAAAGCAGTGCAATTTTGGAACACAGAAAACGGCTACTACGCAGCTAGAGTGAGCACTCTGTCCCATTTTCTCTCTACGGTGCAATCTACCCCGTATGCCTTTACAGTGAGTGCAACGCAGTGGTGGGAAGTTCACAGTCTATTATTTATATTCCTTTATTAAAGCGTACTTTCGTAGGCCGGGGTTCGCATCACCTTGCATAACCATTCAATACGGGACATGTGTCTGGCTAGTGTGTAAGTATTTACAACTTGTTTATTTCGGATGCTACATAATTATGCGTGATGCCAGGAACCAACGTGTAACCGCAGGCGGCTCCAATTTTCTTACAACTGTAACACACGGGCTTATCAATCTCAAGACGTTCATCCACTAAAACAGGGACTCGACATTTGTGTTTTTTTCTCACATATCGCCACGCAGGTTCAGACCAAGGAGGATGAGTCTCCTTGAGACCAGGTCTGGGATGAGAGTAAATCTCGTCCTCTTCTCTGGTCTCTTGATTTTCCTCTTCAAGCAGTGTTACACATNCCCCCTTTTTTTACTCTCTCTTTCTCTCTCTCTCTATCTCTCTATCTCTGCCTTTTGTTCTTTTGTGTGACTCCCCCGCAGATTCCTCGAACGCCGTGATCTTCTCATACCATCAGTAGTTACTTCGAATCCATTATTCACTTCCACGGCATTTCTCTTCAACTTTTCTCACTTAACACCTCCCTCTACCGTCTTCAAAGATTCCTTGCATAGCACTCCCCATCCCACCACCACTGCAGCAAAGTCCATTGCACTACTCTATCGTAGTTTCGCACGAATCCGGTGCGTGTATTATGAAAAACAGCATTCTGAAAAAGTCGTTTTCAGCTATGTTGGAGGGCATTAAAATAATGTTTCCAACTTGCGTGGTGTCTTGGAAGTACCATACACGACTAATCTGAAATGTATTTTGTTTTCATTGATAAACATTTTGGGTGCATCTTTATTGGTTTCTTAAAAAAAATAACGGGATTTCAAACACACTGCAACACAGTTCAAGCGCCAGGTAGGCGCCCGCCTTAAAAACAATCTGCAGCATTTTATTTATCGGAGTTGTTGTTTAACAGTTTGTCGACAACGGATTCATTAGCCGAAACCTGGAAATTTCGCAGTTTGCATTCAGTCTCAGGCTAAACTTTAAACAGTTGTACAACTGTGGTGAGTTTTCACTGGGCAGCCGTTTGTTAACCACTCCCTGAAGGCCAGCGAGCCAGTAACAAACAGCTTGGAAATAAAGTGCCCTAATCACGCATGGGTAGCCTGAGAGATGGGGCAAATGAACAAAGGCAGATGGCAGATCAGGCATATGTACGGAGAACTGTGAAATATAGGCTACTGCCTGTTGAATTCGTCGAATTCCAGGGTCTATAGTAATTATAAATAGATCTGGAAGCTCGGAGAGACAGGATTGGGGAAGTAAGCGGCCGTAACATTTATCTAGGAACCATCCCGGTATTCACCCTGAGGAGTCATTTCGGAAAACCGTGGGATACCGGAATTAGTATAATGGGACAGGTAATGGAACCCGGTTATTCCCGAATGCTATTAGAATGTGGTTTTTGCTGCATCACCTCTCTCGCTCTGCTGCTGCTCAGGCTGTTATTCTACACGTAATTTTTTACATTGGGCTTAGCCGAAAAGTTAATAAGTAGGGAGAACTGATTTTCGCGAAATAGTTCCACGCAGATTACAACTTCCGTACCCTTACTGTGGACCTGCAGTTTTACTTTCGTTATTTGTCACGTGTCTTAATGAGAAAACGTCTTGGTATTTGATAAACAAATCAAAATTAGGTTACTTCACAGCTAATTGTCTGTGACTCGTACGCAGGCACTTAAGACGAGTAGCAGTTAAAACCATCCAATCTGAACTAAAGTGTTTTTAAATATAGCTAAACATGAACTCTTTCCGTGAAAATGGTGTGTTCTTATTAATATGGATGGGAGTCCTGTCAAACTTACCTGGCATTATCTCACATGAAACCACAGTACACATACTACCTTTAGCCAGGATGCTAAACCAAAATTACTCACGCCTCAGTTGGAGCTCCTGTTCTCCCATGAAGACTAGCTACGTGCGTGTAGTTAATTTGTTGAAATAACGCTTAAGCAGTTCCCTGACACTTATACGTATACTGTACAGTGCCTCCTTGGGAATTTATGTTATACACTTACATTTCAGTCCATCTGAGCATGATTTATTGTATTGTTACATGTTTTCCGGAGCATGTCCATCTCTCACACCGCCACCCCTCCTGCGCCTGATCCCCTAGGGTATAACAGGAGACAACTTACAGAGCCTAACAACCATGATTTTGGACATATCATAGTTCTGATACCACCACCAAGGACCTCTAGGAAAACATGTCCCTCCACCTGAATGCCCAACAACAATCAGGCTTCACAGGTCTGAGCGTAGGTCTGAAAGTATTTTCCACTCTGAGTGGAAATACGGTTATACGTACGGGAAATCCCACACTGCGGGTCTTCTACCTCCGGTAAGGGGGATGCCAGACTACCTTCAGCAACTTCGGACCCTAGAAGAGGACCAGTCCCCTTCTAAGGGTGGTGTTGAAAACCGAACCGAGGGCCGGAGCTACATGCATGCACTCACGTGCCACGTTCACATATGGACCACATAGCATGGACCCGGCCATAAACCGTGAAGGACCACCTAACAGGATGGAACCACTCCCAGGCAAGACTAAACAGGGTTCCTACTCCCGGGCGCTTTCTTCCAGTAACTTCGAAAGATTACCCGCTCTGGTGGACGAAGGCCTAATTCCTTCAGGCTAGGAATACCCGAGTATTAACATGCTCAGTTTTACTATTACTGTTGCCCCATCAGGGCTAGACCCAGATCTAACACACAAGCTTGGTTTCGTACAGCCCATCCCCGAGCTGATCTAGTCAACTTGCAAGGGGATATTGGACAACCGCTCAGCTTAGCTTGAGTGCGTTCCACAGCGCTCAGCCGGCGCATGACTTTGCTGGCGAATTCCGACAGCGTTGCTCTCGCGGTGCTGTCGGCAGCTTTAATGGCTGCCAGGCCAAAGTCGAGTCTTAATAGCGAGAGCTTCCATTTCAAGAGCTCTCGCAGGTCCTCAAAACGAACACAATCATTCAGTACATGTTCCATGACGTGCAGCACTAGGCAATCATTGCTAAATGGGTTATCAAAAAGCCCCAACTCATGGAGTTTCACTTGTAAGTTACCATATCCTGAGATGAATTACATCATATATGGCGCCGGATAGATGGTAAGTTGTACTCTCTCCCGGACACAGGGGAAAACTGCAAAGGTCACTCGCCCCTTAGCAAAGGACGACCAATAGTGTTGCCAATCGTCTGCGTTATTCTCCTAGGCAACTTTCCTGCTCTCCTGGCCCAGTTGATCTGTGACCTTTTTGACAGCTAGCGAACCGAATTCTGCCACACGGAGATCCAAAGGAGCGACTCCAGCGAATAATGTAAGGGCATCTGTAGAGGTTGTATGGTATGCCTTCGTCACTGCAAGCAGTGCCACATGCTGTGAACTCAACAGCTTTCGCCATATGTGTGAGTGTCCCAGTAGCTTATGCCACATAATGGAACCATATGTCCTGGTGGGCTCTAAGACCTCTTTATACAGATTTAGCAAAGTTTTTTAGTTTAGTCCCCGGTTTCCCAGTGACATCGCTCTCAACTTATGAAAGAGTACCACAGCTTTACAACTCACATATGACACATGTGGAGTAAACGTAATTTTATCGTCAAGGAGAACACCTAAGTACTTATAGGTTTTGACAAACTCCAAGTGGACGCCATTCAATTCTACTTTCGGATAATGTCCGTAAATACCTCTAAAATGTCCCTTAAGCATTTAAGCATCATACACTTGGACTTACGAGCTGAGAAGTCAAGCTTCATAGACCGGCCCCAAACTGCAACTGAACCGAAGATTGCCTGTGACTTTTGCCCCAACTCACGATGTGAGTTTCCGGAGACAAGGACTAAGCCATCGTCCACATACCCAAAGAGTCGACAATCTTCGGGATGCGGAAGGCGTAAAAAGCTGTCGAAGAGGATGTTCCAGCACAAAGGTCCAAGGACCGATCCTTGTGGGCAGCCCTTTGTCAANGGCGTAAAAAGCTGTCGAAGAGGATGTTCCAGCACAACGGTCCAAGGACCGATCCTTGTGGGCAGCCCTTTGTCAATTCTTTCTTCCCTGTGGAGGTCTTCATTACCATTACCCCTTTCCTGTCTGTAAATTAGCTACAACCCAGGAGGAAGAGATTCCGAGGGCACTGCATGCGACCCACAGTGCACAGTATCTCCGGCCACCAAGCATTGTCAAAGGCACCGCTGATGTCCAGAAAACTCCCATCACATACTTGGCCATGGCCCTGTCTAATGCTGTAGAGACAGCATGAAGGGCGTCATCTGTCCCAATCCATCTGCAGAAACTGTACTGGTTATCAGCTAACCGGTGATCGGTGTCCAAGATAGATGAGAGTCTCCAATGAATTACATTTTTCATCACTTTCGCTAACACAGATAGTAGGGAGAGGGGCCAGTAGGAATAAACTGAGCTGGTATCCCTCCCCTCGCCCTTGCATAGTGTTTGTAAAAGTTCAACTTTCCAACATCGGGGAAAAGTGCCATATTGTCCCATAAATAACCCTTAATTACACATAAGTGACCCTTAATGCCCATAATGACCCCTAAATGACCCTAATAACCCATAATGACCCCTAAATGACCCTAATAACCCCTAATAGTCTATAAATATATCNATAACCCATAATGACCCCTAAATGACCCTAATAACCCCTAATAGTCTATAAATATATCATAAATGATTCATAATAGCCCATAATGACTTATAATGACCCCAAACCACACATAAATGACCCACAATGAAATTATGTGACACATACATTACTTACAATGACACATAAATGACACATAATTACCTATTATGAGACATTTATGGATGATTGCATGTCATTATTGATCATTTATGGGTAATTATGAGTCATTTATGGGTCATCATGGTTATTGTGGGTCATTTAAGGTCACTTATTCGTCAAAAGGGTTCATTTAGATATCATTGTAGGTCATTATGGGTAATTTATTGGAAATTATGGGTCATTTAGGGGTTATTATGGGTCATTTATGGGTAGTTAAGGGTCATTTATGGGACATGATGGGTCACTATAGGTTATTATGTGTCATTTATGGGTCATTAGAGGTCATTAGGGGTAATTGTGGTATGTGCGGTGCTAAATGCGGTGCTAAATGTGGTGCTGATTGTGGTGCTGATTGTGGTGCTGATTGTGAAGGGTCGAACTGGCAGATGTCAGTTGTCTGCTATAAGTGTGACCATGATATCAAGCTGAGCTAAGAACTTGTCTGGAAGTAACTGTTGAAGATATAACTGCATGGTAATGTGATCAAGGAACTAGATAAAATACCTGGTTGAATGGAGGCATAAAAATTCCTAAATCTAACTGCTGGAATATGTTAGTAGGTATATATATGTATATATAAAGCAATAGCTAGGCCAATTAGATACACATGGTGCTACTGTGGAAAGGACTTCGGTTTTTTTCATGACGATGATGCAAGCGAATGATTGTATGAAGTCTACTGTAGAGCTTACTTATACGGATGTACCTTCTCCCACTACTGGAAAATTACATGTAAAACAGTGTTGCGACTGCGGAAAGATCTTCAGCAAAAGCTGCCATGCTCGGCGACATGAGAGAACCGCCTGCACGAAGAGTCCTTTTCGCGCGATGAAGCATTACGGCAATGGGCACATACAGTTTATGCAAGGTGATATATTGAAGAACCGCATCAAGAACTGCAAGCATTTGTATTTTGAGAGCCAGCAAGTGATGTCGTCAATGCCCCCTGCTGCATCGATGGGTACTAATTCCACCGACGATTATTATAGGACAGTTAATGCAAATGACAGAATGAGAAACCCATGAGGCTTGGTAGAGTCAGTATGTGTGAAATGTACACTTGCAAGACGTTCGCGTGAAATCGATGAACTAGATAATAATACGGTTGGTGGCTATAAATACTGATGACTGTGCGAAACCTACAAAGAAAAGTAAACTTGATATTGATAATGAAACAGGAGGTGAAGACAACCATGAAGACGGCATTGATGATAATGACTATGAAGACAGTGTTGATGAAGTATCTGATGAGATGAATGATGATTCTCTCGATGTTCCCACACATTTCACCAACGAGTTACCTTCGACAAGTGGTTTGAAGAAGGCAGAAGGTATCATTAACGCTCGTTACATATTCCTCGAAGACACGAAGGAACTTGTTGATTGACTCAGATAACTCGGGGATCTCTCACGCGTTGTTGAGATATATTTAATCATCGATTAACTGAAGAATCGGGGATATATCAGATGTGACTGTTGCCTACTATCCATTACTATCCATTATCTGCAAACATATGAGAAAAGTAAAGATGGTATGTTCAAAATAATTAGAATGATAGAATGTATACAGCAAGAAAATAAATAAAATTTATGTATAAAGTAATGTGTGTTTAATTTCATATACACTCTCTTCTGCTTCTCTGAATGACTTATTAATTCAGCTGTGTAAACAATCAATACAGAGTATTTTTCAGATGAAATTTATGTGTGTCCATGCAGTAGCAGGGCTATAGTTCGATTTGAAGTATTATGCCTTACTCGGGTCGTTTAAAATCGACTGAGTTCTATATGACGAACGAATGAAACGAGGGAAATATTTTTGAGGATTGTTTCGCAGCTAGTGGTTTGCTTGGTCAGATGGTCCGGTAAGTTGGCTTGGTAAGTTGATATGACCCTTCTGCGAAGATTTTCTGCGAAGAGCTTAGCTACGAGACTCTTATTAGGAAACTTTTTTCGAGATGTCCATCATCATTTGTTTATATAGGTGGGTAGTATGGCAGGTTGGTATTGTTGGTTGTTCAGTCCTGTTTTGTAGGAGAAAGTATCGTCAAGAGCTAAGTCAGTCTCGTCAGGAACCAGTCTTGGGTGGAGTCGGTCTTGGGTTTATTTAGTCTTGGGTGGAGTTAGTCTTGGGTGGACTTAGTCTTGGGTGGAGTTAGTCTTGGGTGAAGTTAGTCTTGGTGTAGTTATTATTGGGAGTAGTTGGTCTTGGGTGGAGTCATTCTTGGGTGTAATTAGTCTTGGGTGGAGTTAGTCTTAGGTGGAGGTAGTCTTGGGTGGAATCGGTCTTGTGTGCAGACAGTCGTTTATTAGTAAGTATTGTTAGTCGGTATGTTCCCTTGTTGTGACCAGTTAGTAATTGACAATTGAATGAAATGCGATTTTTCTCAATTTTCCGAGTTCAAGGTATTGCATTAGGTCAAGATCAACAACCAATATGGTGGCTAACTCAATAGCTCCTCTGGCGATAAAAATTGATAATTAATACACTAGTATCACCTAGGTGTTGAAAATTAAAACAAATGACAAACAAAAAACAAGATGGCTGCATAGGACTGAATGAGCAAAGGTCAGTGAGGTGAGGACCTGTCAACTAATTCACCAATGAGAAACATTGGTTGCAGGTCGAACGAGTGTGAGAAATCAACCAAAATAAATTATTTTAGGGGCTGAAGCAAGCAAAAATAATCAACCAATGAGAAACATTGGTAGAGGGATTGGAGGGAAATCCACCAATTAACCAATAAAAAACATTGACGAGGGTCAGTCGTCTGCTGGACGTGGTGCTCGGGAAACCTCCGTAATGTATATTTTTTTAATTAGCTTTATAATAATAATTTTAATGGTTTTTTACAAAATTTTAGAAGTTTATAATTATTTTAGTTATTTGGAGAATTTGGTAATTTTTGTGTACAAGATCATACAATGTCACAGAGTCAAGATCAAATGTCAAAATAAAGGTCACTTGATTTTAATATGGTGGTTTAGTGACGTCATATCATGGTGATTGGTCGGTTACAGTCCCACATCTCCTCTAAGCCAAAACACTTTTGAAATTTTTTATAACAATTTAAAATAAATTTTTAAATAAGATTGTTTTACTTTCAAAATTATTTTTATCAGTTTTTATAATTAATTTAGGAATTTTAAAAACAATTTTGCCAATTTTTTTTGGGTTAAAAATCAACCAAGGTCGAGGTCTTAAGTCAAGGTCACCTGGATCCAGGGTGACAGTCGGGTTACGTCAGTGTAACTTTTACCTCTGTAGTTATTTTGGGGGAGGATTTTGTGGATTTTTGGTTTCAAGGTTAACCAAGGTCAATGTTGCAGATCAATATCACGTCATCAACATCTAACATGGCTGACGAGATGGACACTGGTCGACCTGGAGAGAGTTGGTCGTGTTGGGAGCTTAGTCGATCCACCTGTTATTGAACCGCGGACCTCCTACATGTACATCTTTAAACAATTGTTTTAACTTTTTATATTTATTTTTAATTATTTTTATTTTTTATAATTTTTTTAGGAACTTTACAATTTTTAGACCATTTTTTTGGATTTTATGTGGTTCAAGGTCATCCAAGGTGACGGGCACAAGCATGGGGTCAAGATAAAAGGTGAACATCAAGGATACCCTTATTCAATATGGCGGTCGGGTGACCGGAATGACAGAGTATGGACGGCGAATTGCGCCTGTGCCCCGTGACATTGCGCCCGACTTCTCCAAATCACTCTACTTATAATTGTAGATTAAATTGTAATACACCGAGAATACGACGGGCTAGAGAGGTTTATATGTAAAGAGGAAGGTGCCGTGTATTCTATTCAAATTTTTTCACTAGCGGTATATGATGGAGGCGGAACTACTATAAGCTACGAGAGGTATCGATTGTATCGAGCTATCGCGAGTGACCACTGCAACTTCAGCAACGTAAACAATCAAAAGCTTTTTTTTTTAATTTGCTGGTTTGTATTACTGTTTTGTAACTAACGTACCTGTTTAGTAACTACTGAGCGTTGGGATTTAAATAATCAGGCAAGATACCAGTTCCAGCATTTATTTGAAACCATTGTACATGTTTTCTTATTAGATAATGTTTCTCGTTTGCTGATACTGAGTCGATTTACAGCGGTGTTTTGATTTATTTATATTTAATTGGTATCTTTTTTTAACTCGGCTTAATTCTTTGCACTCCAGTAACAAGTTTTCAGTATTAGAGCATTAGAATTTTCATTGGCCCAATGAAATGAGACAGTGGTTGTCTACACATATGTCAAGCAATAATAAAAGAAAATTTTCTGACTTGTAAAGCACGTTGAAACCTAAGAAACGGTCACTTCCCCTGCTATAAAACATCTTATATTGGCATAAAATTCTGTTATGATATTTACCCCGATACAGCTGGTTACACAACACCGTTGCCTTGTAACTTTCTGCTATTCAGTTTTATATATATATATGAATTATTTCACTTTAAAGCACGTTGAATATAAGTATATGTGAGCACTAAAATAACCACACGTTTCACTCTGTTCTGCTCTGATCCCGATTGACGAGACACGCCTGATAGTCATTAGCAGAACGCTAGAGCTTTCTATTTGTTGAGGAATCAACTTCTCGAAGTCATGGTGACGAAGATGTTCTCCTGATTAAAGTTTCCTCCACCAGGAATAAAACTAACGGTCGACGGCTACGTATACCACGTTTATTTGCTGGCAATCAAACCCGGGTCGCTGTGATGGAAGGGAAGCAATATGTTCACTGAGTATAAAATATTCACAGCATTCGTATTAACTTTATTATGCTACCCACATTATTCTAAAGATGTACAAATTTGCATAGAAGTTTGCGACAATATCATACAAGTTAACATAGGTGTAATGTACTTTACATCTCAAATAAACAATGACTGCAGTATTTATGTAAAAATGGCGTGTTAAACTGTGGTCGAGTAAGAACATCAGAACGTACATTGCTAACTTTATGCAGTCTTTTTTTTAACCAAATAATGACAGTTAACACGGTCCTCGCCATTATAAAACAGTACTGCACCATCCACTGCTGCAAAACAGCACAATTTAGACAAATGGCACATGTTATAGCCAGTTCGTGGGTAACTGAGCCCGTTTCAAAACGCCTTTTTAACTTATTATTTCGGTAAATTCTATAAAATAGACTTACTTAGCAGTCTTATTACCCAGGGGCATTGGAACATTTACAGAAGTGGGTATTTGGGAGGGAGTAGAGCAAAATAACCGAACTACTCTAACTCTGTCACTTGGAGCACTAACTAGGCTACTCAAGGTATTAAAATATTATTCTCCATATCTCTCAGCTTGAGGCGGATATAAAGGTAAGAGTGTGAAATTCAGACAGAATAGCAATACATACACGGGTTTCAGTGTTTGACAAGAAAATATCTTAAACTCGTCATATTTACAAAACAGCGTACCATCATCTTCCTTCTTTCATTGCTACAGTTAATATTTTACACGTCACAACGAACTGCGATGACACGTGAACAACAGCATGTTTACACATACACGTGTGTTAAGCATCAGCACGTGCTTAACACACAATTATCTTGATGGGATTTAAACGATAATTGTTTGTAATTTTTATGTGCAGTAATG
>NQII01003707.1:0-11523 GCA_002778355.1 Clitarchus hookeri
CCCAAAGCTTCACAAACACGAAAGAATTTTACACTCGAGTCCCGAAAAATTCAGAATATTGCGTCATTACAAGCTGCAACATTTTGAAAGATTAAAATTATACAATTACTATTTTATTTATCCAGATAACTAATGTTTTATACATAACAAAACTTATATTAAAAATTGTAATATGAAAATGGTACATATTCGAAAATTACTATCTAAATTCGCTTCAATAGATAAGAAAATAAATTTAAGATTAAATATTTCATAATTGTATTAAAAAGATGAAAGTTCGTCGTAACAAATAAAAAGTCTATGTCATGAATAATTAAGCTTGAAAAAATAACTGTATGGCTAAGCGGAGAATGATTACTCAGTTAACTAATAATCGTGTAGATAAACTTCACAAAATAATTTGTCACTGTGACACGCTTAATCGATGACGCAATAAAAATAAAAATATAGCTTTCATGGAAAGTAAAAACCAATACAGAATAATTATTTTGGGAGTCACTAAAAGTAGTGAATCCGAAATAATTATAGAGATGCTAAATGGGAGGTTGAGGAAAGTTCATAACCGTTTAAAGCATATCTTACAGCGCAAATTTTTAAAAAGCAATATTTTCAATATGTATACGCAGATGTTAAGTGAGATGTTTCTACATGCTAAAGAATTTTATTTAGCTATGTTCCGATGTAAATTTAAGTCGTGGCTAGAAGCTGTGAAGTATACAATAATATAATTGTTCCTTCCTGTGGGATGTTTCATATACAAGATTTTCTTTTATTCCAGCGATTGCTGCAGCCGATATTTTGTATACGGATGTACGAAATCATCATGCTTGCGGAGACCTCTGCAGAAACTCACATCCTATTAGCCAATGCGCCCTCCTCGGTGCCTTTTTCAGACTTGTTATCCCCCGAACTGGCTTCACGCCGACCCCACTAGGGCCTCTCCAGATGTTTACTACATACAACCTCCTTGGACATGACTTGCGCACACACTCAGGAAGCCGCTGTTTGCAGTGTGTGTTAACTCGCCCTGGACAAATATTCCTTATTATTTATCTTTGTAATATAATTTTCAACTTGTAATATTACATATAACGCCTAGGAAATAAACCAAAATTCTATTACATACTTTTTCCATCATTTCACCCTGAAATTTCAATTTCAAAGTTTTTGGAGAACGCAGATAAACATAAGACGATAAATATCCAAACCCTGAAATAATGAATTTGCTTTGTATGTTTGCAGTTTACGGCGCGAGGCGTTCTATCTTCGAGTCCCAGCCAAGACAAGTGTGTGTTTGTAATTGTCTCACTAGTATTGCATTTGTTTCTTGTTACATCTCTAGTGATATCGCTAGCAACTAAAAGTCAAAACCCACCTACCATCTGACCTTGTAATATCTTCATCAAAATCATATTCATCCATGTATAGGAAAGTAGGTTCATTAGTTATATTGATGACGTCTTGTTAATGTAGGAAAAGCGAACGTCTCCATGGTGAAGAGAGAAATACCACTGCCTCTCATCCAGAGAAAAGGGCAGAATTGTTTTGTTAAGTAGCGCGTAGTTCTGGATCACTTCCGTGCCGCGGAAGGCGATGGAAAACCACCACACTAATATCCTTCCAAACTTTCCTTGGGTAAGTAACAATTTTCATCACCATGACGTTGCCTAGTGCTTAGCAAACATTGTGGGCATCAACTTCCTATAATTAAAATAACCACGCTAAAATTAAAAATTAAAAGACCTAAAAGCTAAAAACTGTACACTGTAGACACTTCCAACTTTTGCAAATGGGCGTAAAATGCTCCGGAAGTTCATGTCACAAATGTATTGAAATACGTTGCTTTCGTGCTAGTTGCGTAGTCAGGCACTTGGAGCAATCGACAGTGGCCTAAATTGGTGCGTGGAACGGCCTCTAGCTGCAGGAAACGACTCGGAATACCGAGCTCCGACTGCACATCCGATGTTGCCCCTCCAGTCCTCTCGCGCTGCCCCCACCAACAGGTGCGATTTGAGATTGATTTCGTTGTTATAACTCTGTCGATATTGAAGTTTCGTGCTCTTATGTAATGTTTAATATATCATTAACGTAGGCGAAAATCATATATTTCGTGGCATGTTCATTTCACCTCGGGAAATACGTATTTTCTTTTGAGTAAGCATCGCCTTTATACGTGTTTATGTATATGTGTCGGTCCTTGTCGACCATAAATTATTGTAATATTAAAATAGTAAGCTATTCCTGATAAGTTAGTTGAAGAAACAACGTACCCATACGTGTGGTATACCTGTAAAGTAGACTTAGGCCAAAACAATTATCTTACACGAAAGTTTTGTTTTATTTAGATACTCCAAAAAATGTGGAAGAGATCTCTTATAAGAAGATGTATGACATTATAAGAGAACATCCGTTTAGGATGACAGATGAGAAGTTTGAGTTTTTATAAAATAATAAATAGCTGGAAAGTAGACGCACTGAAAAAATACTTTTCAGCTGCCAAAAAGTAATTTTTTTTTTTCAGTGAGTTTCGTTAGAACTTTCATTGAGATACTTCAGCACCGAATTGCAGCATGAAAGAATAGCCTCCAATTACAAGAAACATTTCTTTAAAGAAACAATTACTGATATGTCACATGTTATAAATCAAAGGATAGTCTCGATGATGTGGATGAAGAGTTATAAAAAGCTAAATTGACGAGCATACATCTGAATGTTATTAGAATATAAAGTGACGTAATATTTTTTCTCATGGCGTTTTAGAGAATGTTACTGACTATAATCTTTATTCCTTTCTTCCATTTAGCATAATTGACCAAATGTAATCTATTGTTCTATATGTAGCAGTACATGTTAAATCAGTTTGTCTGTTATAATACACTCGAATCTCCAAGTTCTTTCCTCGGTTAATAAAATATCAGAATGCAGTATAAGTGTACAAAGCATGATATTTTGGTAATAATTATAAATTTCCGTCGCAACATGACACATTCTTCGTTTTTTAGCCTTTCCTAGTCATTAAATGTTTTCTTAAACTACAAAAGAGCTTCGGCGAGGTTTTGGCTTTGAATACTGCACTGCGGCGTCGTTTCATTCGCGGGCAATTTGAACTGGCCTTTGAAGCGCGCGAATACTGTGGGCCCTGGGCGTCATGGTTCAACGCTCCCGGCGCCGGAACGAGTTGCCGTGTTTGCGCGCCCCCCGCGACTTGATTGCGAACTACGGAAACGACCGCCGAGCGTCGCAGGCTGACCTGCACACGAGGCGAGAGCAGCGGAAACAAAAACCCGCTTTGTGGTCGCTGTTACGTTGCGAGGCAATTCCAGACAGCATGACACGCAAATTAAAGCTGAACACGTTTTTCGCATTCTGCGTGTATTCCAAAGTCAATTCGGGGGTAAAAGGAAACACAGCTGTTCTGCAAAAAACCTTTCTACGGTTTTCATAAACAATACTTCGAGTTCTGTACCTGAGAGAATATCTGTGATAGTTGAAATGGTTACTTTATTCTCGAGGGCCTCACACACGAATACTAAAAGAGGTCGTATTGTTAATTTACTTTCGGGAACTGACTGTACAGTTCCTGTTGCCTCAGTAGATAATTTAGTTGACCCATGGGTTAAAGACCATAATTGTAAAAATTATTTAAAACCACCACAACAGCGCAAAAGAGGCTACGTGTATTTTCCTACGCGTACGTATGTGTGTGTGTATGACATACGATCTACGTCGAAAATCATACTTACCGTGCTGTATAATTTTTCCTTCTATTTTGTCTTTACTTTTTCTTTTCAGGTTTGATTGAATTTGGAAAACTGGCTTCCCATGCTCACATATTCATTTCTATTATACGTTATGTAAGAAAGGAATTATTTTTAACGTTTTCTTTCCATGCATATTCATTTTGGTTGAAAGTGTTTTGCCCTTTCCCAAGTAAATTTTTTCATTGTCCAAGATTTTAGTCGACATGGGTAGTGGAGAAATTGCAGTTATATCTTAACATAATACGCATGAGCATATTACAATTTTTTCACGTGCGTAGCCATTCGCAGATAGATAATCCCAATAGGTGTAATTAACATAGATAAAATAAAACATTTATTTTTAAAGTCGCCTGATGAATACCAATACGAATAAATGCCCTGACATAAGAACAGTGCCGGATGTTCCAAATTAATATTTACACTTTTTGAACGTGAATAGCAAAGAAATTATTAAAGAGAAGCTGACAGAACTGCTTGTATTTGAAGCTATACGGACAATTTTGAGCGTGTGCGAATGTTAATAACAGTTAATAATGTTCGAAATGTCCGCCACCAGTAGCAATACAACGTTTGCAACGTTACAGAACAGAACGGCCAAAAGTAGCTATGCGGTTTTCATGGGAGCGCAAGCACAGGAGGTCACAATCGCGTTTCTCATATCATCCAGTGTTCGTAGCTTTGTGGTGTACAAAGTGTTCTATAGAGTTGCCCACACACACAAATATAACGGCGGTAAATCTGGAGATCTGGGTGGATACTCAACACTTTCTCGTCGAGATATCCACCTCTATAGGCTGTTCACGGTAAAGGGAGCACTTTTGTCACCCTAGTTACTTTATACTATCAGTCATTTATTATGATTTAACAACATTTTTAAATATAGATTACCATATAAGTAATGAACACAGTGTGTATATTCCACCACACTTGGGAGTTAACGTCTAAGGCTACAATCAAATATATTTATTGACTATTATTCTAAAAGAGAGGGATTGCGAAAGTGCTCTCTTTGCCGTGAATAGCCTAAAAAAATGTTTGATCCAGGAGCGACCGTAAGTCTCGATATTAATGTGGCGGTGCACAATCCTGCTGGAAAAAGATATCATTAGCGTAGCGTTGGTGAACAGCTGGGGCAATATTTCCCTGCAACATGATATGATAACTTTCACCTGTCACAGTTCAATCAAAGAAGAATGACCCACAAGTCCATCTGGCAGACTTACCGCGCCACAATGTAAACACAGGAAGATTAACTGCTTGCTCTACCGCAGTGNCCCACAAGTCCATCTGGCAGACTTACCGCGCCACAATGTAAACACAGGAAGATTAACTGCTTGCTCTACCGCAGTGTGGGAACTTTCATCGGCCTAGTACACAGTTATGTTGGTTTACCGTTCCATTAAATTAAGGGTTGCTTCATTGGACCAAACAATTACTTCAGTCACAGCAGACTCACAAAACTCGACACGCCTATCTGTGCGGTCTTCATTCATGCCGTGCATGAACGTGAGAATGAAGGGCCTTCACTTTATTTGCTTTAAAATGCTTTGAACACTTGATTAACTGACACCTGGCTCACACACAGATTGCCGTATGGACTTCGACTTCCCGGGGGAAGTGTGAATGTGTGCAATACAGCCCCCAAACTTATTTCGCCCGTTGTCGAACTCCGCCTGCCACACCGTTCTTTCTTCACATCGCACAGTTCCATCCCTCTCAAACTTGTAATTGTGTCATTAAAGGTGACGGTGGTACACTATCGAATTCTGCCCTCCATCGTATCTGCACCTCATTCATGTTCTCACATTTCCAGTAACAATATTTACCTTGCTCGAAAGAAAACCACGTCACCTCCGCCATTTCCTCCGCGATTGTAGTGCTGCCACANAGTAACAATATTTACCTTGCTCGAAAGAAAACCACGTCACCTCCGCCATTTCCTCCGCGATTGTAGTGCTGCCACGCGTGGCTTCAAACGGAACTGACAACAGCAGAATGCCTACACGCACTCGCACACATCCAACGCTGTCCTTATAGCGTCAAATACACGCAGCCCTATCAGATCGTCTTTAATAGTATTTATGTTATTAACGTAGAAAAAGTGCAAACATTAATATGTGGCAGGGATTTACTGGGACGCTGTCAATTAGTCATTCCATGCAATGACAACAAGCCAATAATAAACGGTGTATAGCAGTGAAAGCGTTTTCAGTGTAGTGTGGACCAAGAGGACGATTGTTATCTGTGCTATTTAATGTTTTCGTGCCTCGACGTTTTAAATGTGCAATAAATCAAAGAGCAATTTCTTACGCTATGTTCGGAATGTTTGCATGTGAACTATGAATGACCTTAACATGAATATATATAAAGCAGTGTTCTTCAGAAGGTTACGTAGCAAGAATCTTCAAGAGAAAACTCGACTGGCAACAATATTTTCAAGATAGCGCTAATTTTGTGGTTTGTTCACGCTTTGCTCAGTAACCTCGTAAGATCTCGACAGAGTTTTATTTCGGCCACTACCTTTACTTCTAAAAAATGAAAAAATTTACATTCTCATGGCTTTATTGAATAATATTCACATGATAATGAACATATTGTAGTGTCGTAAAAAAAAACAAATAAAAAAATTTATCCGACACCATCTCTTATGCTAAGATGTATAAAGGGTATTAAATTAAATTTCACTTGCAATCAGGTTAACACAGTACTGTTACGTAAAATTTGGCCATATGCAGATTTTAATTATTTACTTATTTATGTATTTGTTAAATGGAATATAACTTCTCGGGTGTTATTTTTATTGCCATATTAATTATACTAATTGGTATCTAATTTCACTGCTGGCTTAAATTTTTTTTTAATTTTATCGTAAACACATTTATATGTGTTTCCATTCAGTTGTTTTTTTAATGTGTTTAGAAGTCCCTAGTATATGAGCAGCTATTGATCCGTTGCCATGGCAACTAAGTGACATATTGAGTAATACTGCCTCTAACTATTTCGTGATTGGTTAGTTGTATACGGCGTTATTTTATTAAGTGTTCGAAAGGTTTTGTTAGCCATCTTGGTGTTCGAAGGCAGGACGCTAGCCCGCGTGGGTTTGGCACGCAGAGTTTTAATTACGTTTGCATCATAAGGTGAAAACAGGCCGTCTCGAAGGAGAGGAAGACGCGAGGCAAGTCTAAGGAAGGAGCAGGCCTGTATCGGTCGCCGCCGGCGTAGATTTCCAGAGTACATTAGTTCGAACAACCGCGTGTGCTAAAATGTACTGGGACTGTAATGACCCTACAGGCCCGAAAGCCTGAATAAGGAAGCCCACGAGGAAAGTTCCTGCCGCATCCAGAGAAATGCGCCTGCCAACCAGATACACAGGAACGCCTAGGATTTCAAGAATTCTTCGTTTTTTAAATTATATTTAGCCAAGTTCGACAATTATTTTATTAAGAAGCAGAGACGAAATTTATTTCATCAAGTTCAACTGACTCAAAATTAACTTAACCACGGACACCTTGAAACCCAGAATATCACTCTTAAAACACTGAGCTAGTCTGGAGCAAAGAAATAAACCAATTAATTAATTTTCCTTTTAATCAGATTTTTCAATGTCAAATCAACAATTAAATGGAACACATCAGTAACAAGATAGGCTAGTGTTGCTGAGGCCACACATAAAACCTAGTCCGTAAATTGATTGCATTATTACTGTCACGATTCATCTGATTAAAAGAAAGCTAATTAAATTTTTCATATTTCTGGCCACGTCTCTCCCAAGTAATAATTTCAAGAAGCAGTAGATATTTTCATTGCGATTATTTTTTATTGTTTTGCAGTTTAATTTTTGTTGTGTTATCTGTGAGTGTTTTTCCGCCGTACGCCTTCTGTGTTACACTGTGTCTATAGTCGGTTCACGACTGGAAGAAACTTTTGAAAATCAACCTATCAAAAAACACCCTAGCGATTAGCGACATGCATATAGCATTACAAACAGCGGCGAGTGCGGATACAGTTATGCAGTTAGGTTGCCAGCACAATGAGAGGAAATAGTTCCAAAATTTTAACGTAATTGTTCATTTATCGCTGACAAATGGGTGTCGAAAAGACTTGTATCTTATTATGCCAATTATTAATGACGTGATGCTAACGTATTTAAATTTCAACGTTTCTTGCATAGTCACATGATAACGCTCAAGGTGAAAGTAACGCGGCCATTTGTTTACTAACCTTCGTTCCTTGTGTTGTTGGCGGGATGTGGTTGACACACGTGCCAGAGAATTTGTGCGATTATCTTGTTTAACCTATAATAATTAATTTATATGTTTTGTGTTACTAATATCCGCTCTTTATTATTTGGTTTTAATAACGCATGATTTTAATTTGTGCTCACTTTCTCGTTGAACTGATTCCTTTGGTTTTTATGTGTTTCCGTGCACGTGTCTTTCCTTTGCCCCTCTATTCTAACGTTGCAGTATTTGCACGTAAGAATTGTTTTCACATTGTCAAAGACGAAGAATCCTTCACTCGCAAACTCTGCCGTCCTGTCGAAAACCACCACAACAATTTTTAAATAACGTTTTACAATTACGCAAAACATCTGACTCAGTCTACCACCACGCCATTTTAACGTCTGTAGCAATTTCGATCAATACTGATGATGTTGCCTTCGATGTACGGGAATGTATCGTAACTCACTAACAATCGATTGTAAATAGACAATAACTATCGATTCATCAAAATACTCGCATTTTGGTTTATAGAATGAAATGTTTTTCGCTGGCATCGCATATTTTTTTGTGTGAAATTCTCAACATTAAAAACTTTACGCTTGTGGAATATACATTAATAATATATACATGACTTTTATAATGCGTGCGTGCATGTACGAACACATGTACACACACAAACAGTGGAATGTAAACATTGCCATGTAACTGCCACATGGCAGTCACGTGGCAATGTTTGTTTACCTTTGGCGGAAGCATACGAAATGGGCTTGAAAGTATATATTTANCCACATGGCAGTCACGTGGCAATGTTTGTTTACCTTTGGCGGAAGCATACGAAATGGGCTTGAAAGTATATATTTAGCAGGGCTTCAAGAAAGTCTCTTCCAGTCGTGAACCAACTATATCTACAAGGGCCTAACTACCTACATCCTCACATGTAAGGCTAGCAGATCACGCTAGTACGCTTCAGTTCTTTAAATGAAATGTTTGGATACATAATTACTTTCCGTTATTAAACCGCCAATCAGTGTTTAGGTTAGAATGTGTAAAGTTACATGTGTAAACGTTATTCAGGCGCTATTTTCGAAAGCGCACGTTTAAGCAAAAACCATTTATACCACATATTGGAGACTGTTTATCAGTTGCAAGGCATGTTGGAGTTTACTCATTACTGTAGCTGACGTCACGCCATGTGGGTACTGAGGGCTCCGNACTCATTACTGTAGCTGACGTCACGCCATGTGGGTACTGAGGGCTCCGCATCCCACCAGAGTGTTCTAGTACCAGCTCCACTGTGGTTATTCGTTCCTGCTGTGTGCAACCAGAGTGTACGATTGTAACCAAACAACAGCTTTTATTATCTTCAAAGTTTAATGGCAATGGTGAGTTCCTGTTAATGTGGTGGTGTGACTGGGCTGTGTCGTAACGGCTGGTAGTCTGATTCATTTTAGCATGTGTTCGTCTTCTCAGCAAGACAAAAACGAAAAAAAACAGTATACAACACCACAGACAGATAATTAGGAAAAGTTGTTTCTTTATCAGTAGAATAAAAATATATATNAAAAAAACAGTATACAACACCACAGACAGATAATTAGGAAAAGTTGTTTCTTTATCAGTAGAATAAAAATATATATATAATTAAAACGACAAAGTGATGGACGAACAACTTCTTATCACAGAACAGGATAGATAACAAAAGTAAACCAAATGAAAAGACAACACGGTGATGAAAACTAAAATACTACGCAAGTGAACAAAACAGTGAAAAAACAATATCAGTGGACACGGCTGAACAATAATCACACACAAAAATAGGAAAATCCGCAATGAAACACAAGTCAGGAAAATGTATTCCTTGTCAGATTATAATACCAAATAATTCAACACTTCGAACAACACAGGAACCACAAAAATAACCAGAGAAAAGAATACTCTTAGATAAACCAACAGAGACGAGACAGAGCAACGAAAAAATTATGATAGCACAAATAATGATTACATGTCTTCACGACACTGCAAGAACAATCGCAGTAAAAGATTTTTTTGTTTTTGTGTTGCTGAATTCTGTGTGTGTGTGTGTGTGTGTGTGTGTGTGCGCGCGCGATGTTATTTAGTCTCGTGTTCAGCAATGAACACAGTCCAATCACACCATCATAACAATAAGAACGGTTTATCTTGAAACCTCTCACCTTCACTTGCAACCTCTCACCTTCCGCCAATGATAGCATGCGAATCACGTGTTGTAAATACTGTAGAGGTAGTATATATTGGAGTGCGCATGCCAGCTACACTTTAGCCGACCTCTGGGTCCCAGCACTGAACTTATTAAATCCACATCGATACAAAAAGTACATTACTTTAACTACTTCTAAATAATTAACAACAACCCTCAAGTCTAGAATTGATTTATAAACAAAAGCAGTTAATAAGTTATATTTATTAATACTAGAACGATATCATAAAACTAAAAATATAAATGATTCTAAATCGGTTAGACACAACTAAAAATCGCATTTAATTATAGCCTTTTCAGTATTAATAAAACAACTTTTATAAAAAATTATGATCATCCCAGACGAACCTTTAAATACGTATATTTTGTTATAAGGTATTTAAAATATATTGAGACTGATAGGGTAGTTGGTGCTTATCTTAATTGAAACCACTATGTTCATATATATACAAATAAACGCTTAAAAATGATTGTATATTTGCTCTTTGAGACGTTTAAAGGAACTAGGTTTTATTCAAGTGAAACTTTTTTTATTTGTGTAAAAGCGTGGGTCTGTTGAAAAATCAAATTGAAACTAAGGCCACCGTTTGGCGACGTGGTGTTACCACTCCAGCTGACTAGGGTGGAGTCAATGTTGAAGACATGCGCAGAAGATATAAATTGTTCACCGTCGTTACCAGTCGATGGTCAGCGCGCGGCCCGCAGTTTGTCACACTCGAACGAGGAAACAGCAGTGTGGTGGAGGCGGGAGGGCTGGCAGCCGAAGCCGGGCGCATGATCGATATAACAAGCTCCATTTATTTATAGCTCGTCTTTGACCGGACGCACTGTACCACACAACGCTCGCCCGTGCAGGGTGCCGCGCCTCTGGGGTGGCGACTCGGCGGGTCACGGTCGCCGGTCGCGCAGCTCGCATGCCTCGTAGAGTGTGCGTACCAGCTGCGCACCACACACTTAAGTCTGTTGGCTACCAAAAAATGCATTATTTTATTTGTGTACCAAACATTGTTAAATTTGAACGCATTGCATGTAATGCCGTTTTCTTCGAATAAAAACATTTTACACTCTTTATATTTTTTTTTAATAATTTCACTTCAATTCCAAAACTTTCTTGGTTTGCTGCAGCTATAGTTACAAATACTAATTAAGTAGTAAAAATGAAAACATTTACAAAGCAGCTAAACCAATGCCGTGGGCTACCGCTGGGTTGGCGACTCGCGCGCTCTGACCTGTCACGACGCGACCCTCGTGTCCACGCCGTAGACCAAGCATGAGCCAGATCTATATGACTTCTCATGTGCAC
>NQII01003707.1:11638-27300 GCA_002778355.1 Clitarchus hookeri
GGGTTTTCTCGGAGATATCCCGCTTCCCCCGTCCTTTCGTTCCGGCGCTGCTACATACTCGCCTCACTTCATCATCATCGGCTCTCAGGACCTCGATATTTAAGAGCCACCCAAATCTCTTTACTCACTCACTAATACAACTGTCAGAACCACATGGTCAACAATGATGAACGGGTTTGTTTACATTATTTTTTTAATGCAAACCCATTTTAATATGAATAAAACATTTTTACAGGTTTGAATTTTACGCAACTGCATTAGAAATTGGTCAAAGGAAGTACATAACTATCTCAAAGGAGTTGTTTACATAAACAGTGTTCTAACCTTGAATCCTAACCACGTCGTTTATGATGGTGGTGTAGGCAGAATAGCAGTCCAATGATGGGACAAAGAGAGTGGTTTTGTGCAACTATCGTGATCACTCCAGAATGTTACATCGCCATTCCCATCTTGGTATCCCATGCCTCGACCTGGGTTTCAAAAGACTTATTCGTGTCAAAAATCACTAGGTTTCTTTTTTCAATCCACAGAAATTAGGGATAGGGATTTCTCCCTTAGTGTCCGTGACTTTTGTCGAGTTGTTGGAGTACGCCGCTGGTCATATCATTACCATCAGACAGTGCCGCATATTTTCTGAGCGTGTGGACCATTTTATTTTCATCCATGGCAATATACACGTGTTGCCATATATACAGTTTCCAATGTAACAGGTATTAAGAAACTCCATATGTAACAGTTCTGACTATGTGATTTATATACGTTTTCTTAAATATAAATAAAACAATGCTCTTAAGCGTAACTGCTTAAAGCAAAACCAAAACAGGTTCTACTATACATATTTCACTATTGAAAAAACTCAATGACGGGTAAAACACGCAGTACGAAGTTTTGCCCCATCATGATATTCAAGGTTTCGTNCACTATTGAAAAAACTCAATGACGGGTAAAACACGCAGTACGAAGTTTTGCCCCATCATGATATTCAAGGTTTCGTCGCACACGACATGTTTTAATATTCTGACTCCTACACTCTTTGCTATTGGGCAATATTTCAAGGTATCTTAAAGCATGTAGACGCCGATTATAAAATATGTTAGTAGTCAAATAAAAATCAAAGATATTCGGAAATTATTTACTTCTCTGGAAACATGGTTTAAGTTCTAATTGCCTGAAATAAATGAAATTGGGGTTAGTCAGAACTGTAAACAGTTTCCGAAAATTATTTTGATGCACCAGCTAACGTTCAAGGACGGACCACCGGTGTTTAGAAAGAAGAGATAAACCGTAATAAAAAAGTGAAATTAACTATTTTAAAACACATCCTCTTGGTGCACTAAACGACTTAAGTCCCCACCGCTCAATATATGTAATTTGCATTAGTTGGAATTGGCAGCGGCAATAAATTCTAAATTCCAACTGCTGGCCGCAGATTAAGCCTAGATTTATATACGGTTCTAACACGATGAACAGGCTTCCATCTTCTATGTTCATACCCGAAGGCCAGCTGTCGGCAGTAAGTGCTCGCTTCGGCTGATTACAAAGGTATCACGTTGCACAACATAAGTAATAAGCGCTACCTGCAAAGTACATTCAGACTTATTTGGATGTTCTCGGACTCTATGACAATTTCCAATCAGGAAATAACNAGCGCTACCTGCAAAGTACATTCAGACTTATTTGGATGTTCTCGGACTCTATGACAATTTCCAATCAGGAAATAACTAATTGTACTACCGGCCAAGGAGAATCTAGTTCACGGTAAACGAAAAGGATGGGAAATAAAAAATGAAGCACTACTGATGAGATAATCTCAAGGGCTAAATGAGCTCACAGTTCTTGTTTAGGACTCGAACGCGGAAATTCTCACTGATCTTCGGGGACAGAGTCGGTTGCAGACGGGCTGTGGGTGACGATCCTTCACAAAGTACACCACAGAAAGGTTGTTCACAAAACATAATTAACAATTTATGGATGTTTAGTTCTGATTATATAGATGCTTGAAAAGTTTTCCTTCACCAACGCAAACATGCAGCTTCCCTAATGGTTGGCTTATGTAGTTTCGCTATTATAGCTTGTTGATCGAATATTAGTTACCTTATTACGCATCAAACCAGAAATACCTCAACTGCGGACTTTCGCCCTACTCTATTCTATTCACAGTATAAAAATTGGTTTATATGTTTCATTTATGCCATAATTAAATAACGATTAAGTGAAAATGATTTGTCGTGTTTTTCAGATGTCTGGAGTAGATATTACGCAGTGGCAATGACTCATTTCTTGCACTTACAGACAACGAACTAAAAAAAAAGTGATTTATGAAGACCTTTTCGTATCTAAGATTTTACAAATTCATTAAAACGTCGTTTACTGAGAACCGCTGTACCCATACTGTACGAAAATAGTCAAGACGAATCTGTTTCAAGAANGTACGAAAATAGTCAAGACGAATCTGTTTCAAGTAAAAACTTTCCTATGGCACCACAACCATCTACCAGTGCAGAACAGTGCACAAATAAAGCTGTAAGTAACCCATCTGTAACAGCGCCTTCAAATGGCAGCACCGGGAGCTCAGACATAGCTGCGAATTCACAAGTAACTCCAAGAATAACAAAATTGATTAAACAGTTCCGTAAAATATATTTGATCTGCACTCTAAGTCCGAATCAGTGATATCAATCAGTTAATAAACATTCAACGAAAGTCAGTTGAAAAGCTACTGCCGACTGGGGAGTCAAGTAAATTAACTTAGGAACAAGTGACTAATAGCAGTGGAATTCTCAACATTCAGTGTAAATAAAAAATAAATAAGTTAAATTCAGTCACTATATTAATAAGTTATGTGGCACTGATTAACAGTTGCTCAATGTTCACTGTTTTCACTGATTAGGCTCATTTCTCATTGATTCAACTTAATAGTATGGTAACGTACACACAGTAAATGCGCTTACAGATGAAATAAAATTAACACTAAACTCGATCCGGCTGATCTACCGCTAGGGATGGGTAATTACGTTGACAAAGCGCCCATTACACACCTAAAGAAGCAGATAAACCACAGAACGAAAAAGACGTGGGAGCAGGATGAAAGAGACTGACATTAATCTGGACTACAAGTCCCCTTCATTGTATGAGGGTTATTCTGAAAGTAAGGTCCGATTTCTTATAAAACATAAACCATTACAGATTTAGTCAAAAAAAAATTTGTTTTCATTCCTTATGTGTTTTTTTATTTTTCTACATAGTTTCCATATTTGTTTAAACATTTGTCATAACGTTCTACAAGCTTTTGTATGCCTAAGTCATAGAAATCTGCCGCCTGTGAGGATAACCAGTCTGTAACTTCTTATTTTACCTCGTCATCTGTGGTGAAGCGCTTGCCTACCTAATGGTAGTGAAAATCGCTCGGCGCCAAGTCTGGACTGTACAGTGGGTGGTCTTTCTGTTCCCATCCAAAAGATCTGATCAGATTTTGGGTGTGAATGGCAGAATGGGGTCTGGCATTGTCACGCAGTAACAAAGTTCCAGACGTCAGAAGGCCACGTCGCTTATCCCGTATTGCACGTCGAAGTTTAGTCAGGGTAGCGCAGTAAGCGGTTGCATTGATTGTTGTCCCTTGCTGAATAAACTCGACTAACAAGACTCCATGTCTATCCCAAAACACGGTTGCCATAACCTTGCGTGTTGAGATTGTCCGCTTGGCATTGACTTTGACTGGTGATGTCGGGTGACGCAATTCCATTGACTGACGTTTAGACTCTGGGGTCATGTGAGAAACCCACGTCTCGTCCCCTGCGACAATCTTCTATCAAAATTGATCACCTTCCTTATGATATCGGTCCAAAAAATCAAGAGCACAAGCCATTATTTTCGATTGGTGTTCCTTAGTATGCAGTCTGGGAATCCAACGTGCACACAATTTGTGAAATTGCAAATTTTCAGAGACAATTTTGTGCAAAGTTGTTCTACCCACATTCGGAAATTCCAATGCTAAAGTTGAAATTGTGAATCGCCTCTCTTCACGAATATTTTCGTCCACGGCTTTGACCAAATATTCTGTGATCACTGATGGTCGGCCTGATCGCGGTTCATTTGGACATTTTCCCGTTCGTTCTTGAAAGCTCTCACCCACTTACGCACTTTGCTGTCACTCATCGCATTGGGGCCATACACTTGACTTATATATCGATGACTTCCGCTGCTGAAACGTTCCTTGCTGTCAAAAACCGAATCACTGACCGTGTTTCACAGTCGGTGGGCTGATCAATTGTTTTTATCATTTTCAACTGACACTGTAAACAGCGCACTGCAATAATACCAATGCACATGGCATCATTTGACGAGCAAGGCATGCCGCGAGTCGGTGCGCATGCGCGTTACAATTTTTGCGTGACATTCGATTAGCTACGGCGATTCGTACCTTACTTTCCGAATAACCCTCGTATCAGCCATGGCTTAAAGAAGGTTTTAGGCTGCCAAGCGAACGAACTGTAAGGAAATGGGCTGGTGTTGTAAACTTGCATCCAGAAATACCAGAAGCATTAAAATTTTAACATCGGTGTAAAGTTGAAACAATGAGTAAGCATGAGAAAAATTATGTTCTTATTTTCGATGAAATGTCAATAAATGAGTGGCTTTCTTGCAACATGAAAAACTATCTGCAGGAGAGGATGAAGGATCTTGGCTATTTTGGACGAAGTGAGAAAATAGCAACTCAAACACTTGTTTTTTTTTTATTAAGATACCTAACATACTCGCGGAAAATCTCCGTTGCTTATTTTTTATCCTTAGGGCCTGGGAAGTATGACAGCTTGTTGCTGCTTCTAGATATGGTNGGAAAATCTCCGTTGCTTATTTTTTATCCTTAGGGCCTGGGAAGTATGACAGCTTGTTGCTGCTTCTAGATATGGTCATTACCACGCTGTTTGAAATCGGGCTAAATATCAGGAAGTTAATGAGATTTTGAGAATAACTATAATTCAAAGATTTGTGGGTTTTTTATGTGCCTCATTTTATTAAACGCGTAAGGAATAATTTGTAACGCAATGAATGATTTTTTCTTAGAAGATGAAACCATTTCTTGGAAACCGAGCGAAGACATTTTTATTACTGTTTTATTACTGACTCTTCTTCCGGAATTGCAAGAGNTTCTTGGAAACCGAGCGAAGACATTTTTATTACTGTTTTATTACTGACTCTTCTTCCGGAATTGCAAGAGTTATTCTGAAGATCAATGCTAACCATATTCATCCTGGACCTTTTTACCTAATGAGCGTTAAGTTAGCTACTGAGGTGATTAGCCGTTCAGTGTATGCGGGCCTCGTGACAGGTTTTCAAGTAGAAAACGAAAAAGATGCTCTAAAACGATCTACCGCCGAATTTGTTTCTTAAAGTCAACGATTGGTTTCATAACTTAAATAGTACAACAGCAAATGAATAAAAAAAACCCAAATAAAAGATCCTTGAGTGCCAAAAGTGCCAAAAACGTCCATGTTGAAGAAAGTTTAGTCGCAGCTCGAAGCTGGATTTCCAAATGGAGAATACGATGTCGAGCGAAATTATCACCAACATTTCTTAATTTTCAGCAGACAATGACAGCAACCCTTAATTTATGGGGTGACTTGAAAACAGAAGGTATTAATTATCTACTGACATCAAGACTTCAGCAAGATACACTGGGAAACTTGTTTTCAGTAATTTGGATGAGATCTGGTTACAACAGGAATACTTCTGCACAAGAATTCCGCCGAAATTTGCAGCATATAATATCTGTGAAGCTAATGTCACAACCACAAACTGCTAACTGCAAACCTGATGTGGAAAGAAAATATACTGATGCGCGCTAATTTGTCCGAAAAGGGTTCGTCTGATAAAAATGCAAATATTAGTTTTTTGGAAGCTAAAAGCACGTATTACACTGACATGAAAACGACAGTACGCCTTTAGAAGAAGTGAACACTCATTTTCCAAACGTGAGCAAAGGCCCGTCTACAAGAATTTCCTCTACGAACATTACTACTTCTCTGGAAGAGAACGCGACGTATTATTTAACAAAACAATGCTTGAAAAGGTGTCAGTGTGGGAAATGTGAAGAATTATTCGGTAATGAAAACATTCACTCTGTAATAAACAAAAGAGCATCAATGTTCTATAAAAATGACATCAANAGAAAATATACTGATGCGCGCTAATTTGTCCGAAAAGGGTTCGTCTGATAAAAATGCAAATATTAGTTTTTTGGATGCTAAAAGCACGTATTGCACTGACATGAACGACAGTACGCCTTTAGAAGAAGTGAACACTCATTTTCCAAACGTTAGCAAAGGCCCGTCTACAAGAATTTCCTCTACGAACATTACTACTTCTCTGGAAGAGAACGCGACGTATTATTTAACAAAACAATGCTTTAAAAGGTGTCAGTGTGGGAAATGTAAAGAATTATTCGGTAATGAAAACATTCACTCTGTAATAAACAAAAGAGCATCAATGTTCTATAAAAATCACATCAAAAAGCCAATGAATGTGTTTTGACTCCAGCCTCACATAGCTTGTGGCGAGTGGTACATCTTCTGCTGGGCGAGTTTGCACGTTTCTGTCCCAATATTTTCCAGGAAAAAGGACTTTCCCAAAAACTAGAGGGGTTTGTTGCAAGTCACAAACCGCAGCTTTCTCAATTGGTAATAAAAACAGGACTTATATATGAAGCAAAATGGCAATCCAGACAGTTTAAATACAAATGTCGTACTAAGAAAAGGTCACTTCAGTGTGAATCCCATTCAAATGCTCAGAAATAACAAAAACTACAACACCTGTAAAATAGTAGATTGGACACAAATGTGTGTATGAATCTTTAATAAGTAGTGTGTTTTCTTTTGTGTTTTAAAACATTATTCATATTTGCGTTTGTAAATCTAAGTTTTACGCCAAAGCGTTTAAACCATGTCATTACTGGAAGCCTACACTGTCGTCTGTCCTTAATAAATTAACTTTCTCTCGGGGCAGCTAGACAGAAGAAAACGTAGTAAATAAAGTAGTAAGGAATTTTAACAATGTTCTTGGCTAAGAATTTTGGCATAAGATAAGAATTTTGTATTTGCAGAAATTTTCAGCGATGGCAACTACTATTTGGTTTTGTTTACCTTTGCGAAAATGAATTATAAAAAATATGTAACGGTCATTCTAATAAAAAGTACATAGTAACTTTAACTGTATTATGTCAATTAAATTGCTTTTAATTCTAATATATTATTTTACTATAATTCAGGTGTTCATGAAAAAATATAACTGCTGTTAGCACTTACAGTAACCATTTTGATCATTGATATAAATCATGAATAGCGTCATTACGTTCTTATGTGAAAGAAAATTGACAGGAAATGTGTATCACTAGTCGAGACACACGAAGGTCTACAAAGTGACTCAATGTTTACAGTTTGTGGTCGTGATCTACTACAAAGGTGACTGTTCGTACAAATAATAAGTAGTTTAGATTTGTCGATTCAAGTGTCATTAAGGCTGTGTACGAATCTAGGAATGAACGTACGTATATAAGCAAACTCCACTAGGCTCGATAATTTACACATTCCGATAGGCATACTTATTTGCATCCGTTACAGCAACTATCCAACTGATAAGATTGTGAACAAGCATTCTGACGGAAATTAAAATCTGAATCTATGTTGGAACGTAGGGCCATAAATGTACAACTATCAACCCATTATGTGTTGCTATTAATCAATCACATCACACGCGTGTTTTTAAGAAAGGATTCGACGCAGTAACCGCAGTTATATATCATTTGTTTTTAAAATTTGCAACAACTAGAGGGAATTTTTATTTTAGCACTAATAAAGGAATGAATAACAATTAATACTAGACTTTTGATATAACTATTACACTCATCCATGCCCTGCCTTGTGAAACCTTGGCAATTTCCTCACTGTTCTGCATATTAACGCTACATTCTTTGCCACGCCAGGTTTATAACAAATCACTAATAAAACTGGCGTTTTTTGAAAGTTAATGCTTCCATACCACATATTAAAAAAATTAAACATTAGGAATAACAAATATGAATTATAAATCGCTTTTAAATATATTAGCATGTGCACTGCAAGGGCGAGAGACGTACACACATTCGTTTCCCCATGCACTAGCGCATGTCATTTCCCAAGACATGTACACCACCTACGTACTTAGATGAATGCGAACGCTGTATGAGTGCGTATCTCACTAACTGCATCATCAGAACGATAAGTGAAAACATTGAAACCAATAAGTACTTACTTTCATACAGCTAAAGTAATTTCATGCAAAGGACGCAAACCAGGAAACATTGATTATCACGTATATGGCTCAACTCTAACAGACGTTTTTGTTTTTATAGCGACATTACAATTGTCGTCTCTGTAATATCCATGTTAAAAATAATTATGTGGGTTAGTGGTTATTGTCTAAAAAGCTGGCAGCTATGTGTGTCTACAGTTATACGAGTGTAACACAGCACACTATTTTATATTCTGCAATGAAATCTCGATATAATAACGGTGCGAAACAATTTGACACTGAATTTATTATCAGTAATGACAACACTAACGAACGCATTAAAACCATACATAACAAATAGAGTCGCAATATTCTACTTCGGACTACAACGATGCGTTAAAAAAATATAACTATTAATGCACTACAAATCGGTTGAATGCAATGACTCGGTGTCATTAGCTTATAGTTAAACCGGGTTTACAATAAAATAATTATGCTTTAAGAAGTATGCAGTAAGCGCTTATCTGTCATACGGAAACACGTCTTCTGTGTTTTCAGTTGTCCAATAATGTTTTAATTCTTAACTCCAGCCAATGGAAATAGACGGCAAGCCTGTCATGTTTACATTTGTTCCGAACCTAACCTCGTACATCACAAACATACTGAAGCAGATCATACTCAAAAACCAACATTTCATATCAGAGAAACTTATTTTTGTGAAAGAATATAATCCTCAGCATCTCCACACGCATTTTTAATATTTTGTATACATACATTACTGTAAATAACNTTTGTGAAAGAATATAATCCTCAGCATCTCCACACGCATTTTTAATATTTTGTATACATACATTACTGTAAATAACAGTTTCCCGCCAACAACACCGACTGCTCTGTTCTGATTGGTCGTAGCCTCAAAATGTTTACTTACGACATAAAATATAACTATTTCTTTCAACGCTTCAGGAAATCCCANCATAAAATATAACTATTTCTTTCAACGCTTCAGGAAATCCTACCAACGCACATGACCTGAAACGTTCCATTGGGAATCAATACATAAGAGAACACACATTTTCGTTTATTCTGCAAAAGTGTTAACATATAATTTAAAGCTTAAATATTTCTATTTTAAACCTAACTTTACTTCAGACGTCACAGCTAACGCTATATAAATGTGCGCAGGTGTGTTTAAACGCAGTCGATTCAATTAATTTCTCTGTTCATAGTGAAAAGGTGCTACGAAGAAGAAAATAAATATTTTTTTTAATATCTTGACTGTGTAAAAACTTTTCGTGTATTCTGAAATGTTTGTCGTCTCCTAGCCTACAAATGGATGACAACAATTTACGTACACTATGTAAAAATTGTAGTTATTTATGACAGTAGGGCATTCTTGTGTGTAAACTTTGTGGCATATTTAAATACTTCTAATTTACTTTTTTTTAAAGTAGTTAAGTTCTCTGTGTCCCATTTTTTGTTGAATGAATAAACACTTTTTTCTTTAAAGACCACTCATTTTGTTTGCACGATTACACTACAAGAACGATTAAAATTTATAACGTATATGTTCTTTTTCATAACGATGAGTGTTCATTCATACAGAAAATGTAGTTTCGATAATTTTATCGTTGGTATTTTCCCCTCTTTACTCGCATTCCCCTACCACTTAAAAAGTTAATTTTAATATGTAGGTAAGAAACTAGTAGTATGTAGTGTATCATGTTTTCAAAACCGTTTTTCTTCCTATATTTGGAAAGGGTTGTATGAAGTTTCCGGTACCTAAATTCTGCGAGAGGCGTGAATCGTTTAAGCCGGCCCTACACGATACCCAATTTCTGCTACTTTCTGTTATACTCATGGGCACAACACGTGGCATAAAAGTTTTTACAGCAGAAGGGAAGAAAGGACGTATCAGTTCTTACCCACACGTTATCTAAAGTGCTAACAGAAAATTGCAAATGGCAGGCAAAACAACTCGCAGGGGGGTAGGGGTACAAATGCAACCAAATGTTGTATGTAGGTGCTTTGTGGTGCTTCCAAAAAGTACGACGACGATTGTTTCTTTCCTCTGAAAATTGCATTTATTTAGGTTTTTAAGTACGTGTACTATTAATGTATGGAATATGATATGAGTAACGGCACTGCTTATGTATGGAAAACAAGGTATTGTATTCACATATATGTTTGACGGACTTTACGCCACTCATTAAAACATTGGCAAATTATTTAAACAGAAGCGCAGCCAGGAATGTACTTCGTGAGCGAGGGGAGATTTCATATTTCTGTTTTTGGACCAAATACGATAGTTATATTATAACAAAATTTGTATTTAAAAAATTATTTATAATCAATGGGCGAATACACAGATATGGAACCACAAAATGCTATAAACATCCTTCATGTTCACGGGATATCACGCATTTCTTATATTAAAATAAAGTAAAGGTTTTCATTTTGTTTTAGAATTTTTTTTTATATTTGATTTTTATTTTGGTGGTGTTGATATGTCATGACATCATACACCCATTCCGGCTTTCATGTGTATATGTTAATATAACTCATGCTTCACAATTCAGATTATCTACTTTAGAAACCAATGGATTTCAGCAAACAACAGCAAACAACCACAGCTAGTTGATTTCACTGTGCTGTTACTTGCGTATTATTGCTTTTAGGCAAAGGGATTCTATAAATAAACGTTTTCTAACAATAACATAAGTTATAAACAGCAATAATGTAACATGTAAAAAAATCGTTACACGGCGGATAGTCGAACTCTGAAGCCTAAATTTATGAGCGGCAGACCTCAGCACCAACCCACGGCGCTACATACACAGTTTACAGATTATCAGTATAATAACGTATTTATAGAGTATAAATCCACAGTTATTGCATATTTTATAAAGAAGTGTTTATTGTTTTATTATGATTGTGTGAGTAATATGCAAAAATACCCTTTACTTGCGCGTACATTAAGTTTCATTTTGTAGTGTAATACGTTTTACATAACTCGTAATCGTTTCGTAAAATGGCATTTACGGCTTGAGTTAGTTACTTGGGTATCCACTAACTTATCTGTCCCAACTTCATGGGTATAGCAGTCATGCAGAACACGTTCTACTGTTGCAGAGTGGGGTCTGGGAGTGACAGAGATAGAGTATGAGTGAGAGAGAGGGTAGATGTCACAGTGGAAACGCTGCCGACTTCCCCACGCAGCCGCCACGAAAATGGATTAGCGCTACGTGATGTTCATACCAAGAACTAGAGATTCTTATCTGCTGGAGTGGCCAGAAAATTTAACCTGGGGACGTCCACTCTAGGTATATCTTTACTCAATTGTATGAATCATTGAGGGTTGGAAGGAAGTTTGGCTGTAAAATCTTAATTTGAAACGAAAATGTGTGTTACGAAGTTACCCAAAATTATCGTACCAGCTTACAAGGCGAAATGGTTGGTTCTATAACCACGTTTCTGGAAAACCGTGAGTGCAAAAAAAAAAAAAAAAAGGATAAATTTGTTATTTGTGGAGTTAAATATTCTACGCTGGATCGAAATCAATAATTAAAAGCGGGCAAACATTGTGACGGATAATAAAAACTGTTGCAAGAAAATTTATATGGTGTTATTGACACAAGCGTACGCAGTTGTTTTATTGGATTGTATTTCTGAGTAACATTACTTCGGTGTGGTTCTTTATGTCTTACTGTGTACTGATTCCTGTAGCTTTGGCTGGCCTTAATTTACGTGCACCTATTGACAGGGAATCCTGCGCCGTGTTTTTAGATCGCGGGGGCCATTTTGTCACGGCGTAAGACCTAAGCTCGGGACACGCGCGATGTTCGCTTCTGTACACTCATGTTTAATAATGCAGTTAAAACTGTGCGTAAAGTCAGAAAGAGCTACGCCGTGTGCGATGAATAAACAATCTGTCAATAGACTATGGCACGCATCAGTGCAAATGCACGTTTAAATAACTGACCAACACGAGTTCTGCTGAAAGCAATTGATACTAATCGATCTGAATGAATATTGTAGAACATTGTTTGCTTTTAGTTTCTGTAGCGTAAACGCTAAGAAACATTCTCCAATGAGGTTAAGTCCCTCAAATGTGGGATACGTCAATCCCTGCCCAGGCTATGTTCTCTAGTGCCCGCGGTGGTGTTAGTGGTTAGACTACTCGCCTCCCACCTATGTGAACCAGGTTCGATTCACGAAGCGGCCGGTCTCGGATTTTTCGCCCTTGTATTTTGGCGCTGCTCCATGCTCGCCTCGTTTCACAATCATCAGCTCTGAAATGTTAAGAGCGGCCCAAATCACTCCACTCAACTCCACTATATGCTCTAGCCTCAAACAGCTGCTGCCAGTAACATGAAACACTAAGGCCCCTGTCAAACTTTAAAATATTTCCCTTAAAAAATATAACTTCCAATACAACTTGAAGATGAAATACGACCATCAAATTTTTACATTCAACTCATTGGAACAAATAATATTGAATGTATTTTAAAATGTGTCACACTGTCAAATTTTTTTCCCTCGGTGAATCTAGTGGGAATATGATTTATATTTATTTCCAAAGTAAGATACGGTGGTGTAGTGTTCAAACTACTCGTATCCCACCTAGGCGAACCAGGTTCGATTCCCGGTGAGGTAACTGCCGAATTTTCGATTCCGCTGGTCAACGGGTTTTCTCGGGATCTCCCGTTTCCCCCACCTTTGCATTCTGGCACTGCTCCATACTCACCTCACTTCACCCCCATCATTTTTCAAGACCTTGGTGTTAAGAACTGCCCAAATCACTCCACTCCACTGCAAAGTGAGAAAGTTATTTTGCGTTTCCGTGCAGTTCACTACAGGGGAAAATGTAACAAATGTTGTGATTTATTTTCACTTCTCTAATATATTTCAATTTTATTCATCAGAGATACTTCTTGCACGATGAAATTCAATGCCTCTGAGTTATTAATATTATTGTGGATTAATAATTTCCAATAGCATGTATGGTGAAAGATATTCTACATAAATTAATAATCTTCATAACTTTCTTTAGTTTCCATCAATTACTCACCATTTTAAAGTTTCATGACTTATTGGAAGCAGTTTGACATAAAAATTGGTCAGTGTGCAAACGGCTTGACACATCATAATTGGTGCCCACGTGTGGTAGAGCGTCATACCAATAGCAGTAGTAAAGAACAGATTTTTTTTTTGTTTCAATGTATAGAACGAATTATTTGTCTACGGCTGAGAGGGTTAACGTACCCCGTTCGGTCACAGATTTATTTCCAAGTTCAAATGTTGCAATCGCGTAATTTTATCGTATGCGCTGTACTTTGGTTCAGCATTTCTCTTACAACCAGTGAACAGCGAGCTGCGTGCTCGGTGATATTGCCGTCAACCATTCGTGTCAAATAGTTGTAGAAAATTCCACAAATAAAATTAGCCGCAAGGAATACAGGGCGCTGATGCCTTGTTGTGTACAGCACCGGGCATAAATGTCGTTGAAGTGCAACGTCTCCATGAACGTGGACACGGTCATAGAACGGAATGTAAAAGTGTCTGAGTGGGCTTCACGGGTATGACTGAGCATGTAAGAGTGAAACATTGCTTATTTCGTCCTTTGTTATTTACTTGTAAATACGGCGTGAATGAAGACACAATTAAATACAAATCGCTATCTAAAGGGGGGCTGCGGTGGCTGAACGGTTAGACTGATCCCCACCCTCACCCCCCAACAAGACGAACCCATGAAAGAGGAGATAGAGATAAAGCAGCAACGGAATCCAATGGTTTGATAAAACTGAGCACCTCGAAAATCTTTCCAACCAATGGCAAGGTCAGCCACGTTTCCTCGCATACGGAAATCCGGTTTGACCTTCACAGGAATCGTACCCGGTTTTCCTTAGTGGTAAGTGGGTGTTCTGACCACTTCGCCAAGGACAAAAAATACTGTTCTATTCGCTGAAATTATGTGAGCCTTCGCATCCATAAATTTTAAAACATAGAATGTGTATTCTTTGCGTAGTGACGTGCTTACACAACACAAATATACTAAACAGAATCATAGAAAAGTAACATCAAAGCTGAAAAGTATTTTTATTGTTCGTTTAAAGTTTGCTTGGAGTAAGTTGTTTCAAACCAATTCAGGAAAAACAATATATTTTATATAAGTGATTGAAGAACTGTCTTGAGATACCTTGCTGTGTGATTTTAAGATGTAATGTATCATAATTTTGCAAATCAACAATTTTTTATTATGTGTGCTCCAAAACGAGTAAAAATTCGGATGGTGATGTGAGATTATAAAAAAATATATAAATGAAAGTGATGAATGCGTTTCTGAGAAGGTAAAAGGGAAAATAATTGAACGAAGCATAAAAACTAATTTTTGGCTAACACTACCGAAATATACTGACCTGGTAGTTATCTCCCGTTGCTATAAATATATGGCCGCCATTAACAGACTGTTATAAAGATAGCGGTTATGTCTGGCTGCACATCTTTACTGCGGCGAGTAATGGGCAATAAAGACTGCCCAGTTGAGGAGCGGCAAAAAAATTTATTTGAAGACCTGCGAAGATAGAAGAGGAGCTAGAGAACAGGCAGTGATTCGTATCATTTACTACCGTAGCGTTTTACGGTTATTATTTTGAGTAACGTGCGCCTTGTTAAAATAACTTTCCACTGTATGTTTTGTTGATATTATATAATTAAATGTAGGGAAGAAACACTATACAAAATACATTTAAAATTGCGTTTTTCACGCATTGGCACAACGCTGAGTTTCCAGGTTCAAATACTGTAAGTATTAAATACAAGGGCAAATGTCGAAATTCCGCTACTGATAACTAGGTTTCTTAATAACTTTCTCTAATGCTCTTAATTTTGTTCAATAGTTACAATCAGCTGGAAAAACCGCAGTGCAAGGAAATAATACTGAGAAAAGATACTGCAGGATTATAAGTATTGTCAGTAGTGTATATATAACGAGTCGGGCACATGCATCATGCATCAGGAGGTAGGAGTTGTCCGCCATCTTGGTAGGTGCGGCCGACGTTCATGTTGGTCGACCGCCTAGGACGGCCATGTTATCGACCAAATCGCCAGTTTCATTCCAAAACCCACTTCCGAATTTAATTATTTTACCCAAAAATCACTTTTCTCAACCTCAAAATTTCCTTAACTAAAGGAAAAATAAGGAAAGTGGACCGAAAGCAAGAGCCGATAAATCCTCATTCAAGCAAGAGGATTAGAGGATCCTAGCGTAATGAGCCACTTAATCCTCAGAGCAGGAGAGGATAATATGTGACTCCGAATCAGATAAAGCAGACCCTGGAGGATCAGTGGACCTGGCACCCTCCTCCAGCCTCTACCCCCCTCACCAGCAACACAAT
>NQII01003707.1:27395-134241 GCA_002778355.1 Clitarchus hookeri
CCCTTGCCCCCTCCCCCCATTTACTCCCCTCACAATCACATCACCCCTCACACACCTCTCTCGCCTCCCATCCCCCTGATCATTAAAATTCTAAAAATCAAGCAACGTATAATATTTACCTCACACTCACCCCTCCAACTCCACCTTTCGCTCCCAAAATTAATAATTGGCCATAACATAAATTATCCCTTCACCCATACCAATCAATGGAATACGCCCATTGCCCACTAAATTACGACGTTGACACATATTTTGCCAGTATTGGACACTGTAGATTCTTCTAGTTATTTTTTTTTTTTTTAGCATCTACCATCAGAGAGCTTCCATGTCGTCCATTTAAAAAATGTTGCGTCGACAGGACTCTCTTCCAAACCTGGAGTAAAATTAATATGTACTTTTATTTCCAATGTAAATATTTTAGAAAATAAATAAAACCTAATATATTTTTTTTTTAAACTCATCTACAACATGAGGAAACACATAAGATCTTGAATAAAGTTCGGTATGTGTACATCATCCTCTTTCACGGTGAGTCGATGTCCACTTCAGCGACCCAGGAATTGTAGCGGGCAGGGAACCACCACCACGTGATATAGCACCCTTATGTTATGTCGTTTCAGAACCTTCTCGGCCAAATAGCCACCTGGAAATTTCGTAGACTGGATCTCCTCGGTGTAGTAATCGCCATGGATGGATACGTTGTTCAGATCTTCGAAATACTATGTCCTCGGGGAGTAGTTGCATATACATCGATGTGAACCCTTTCTCTAAGATGCCTGTCTGTTTGGAGATGCGCACCAGGTCTCCTATTTTATCTTTAGGCTTGCGTGGGTCCTTCTTTTTAGGAACCACATAAACGGTCTGATGCAGGGAGTCGTCCTTGACATACTCGGGCTTCATGCGAGTGATAGAATGAATGGTAGAATTATACTTGCAGAAGAGTTTCACCAGTAGCTTCAGCCACTTGTAGTTTCTGTTTGCCGCGAAATGTTTCCACATATTGCCCTTCAGAGTCCTGTTGAACATCTGGACGATAGATGCTTTGAGAGTGCTGTACATGGAATGATGATTTATGTTATGTTTCTTCATCAGAGCATTCAAATTTGCATAGTAGAATTCCTTGTACTGGTTGGTTTGCAAATTAGTTGGAATGCGTCCTTCGCGCAACAATCCCCCATGGCTTCGGTGACATCACATGCAATCTTCGACTTGATGGGCATGGCCCAGGTGAATTTTCTATAGGCGTCAATGATTGTCAACATGTATTTGTAGCCCTTGTTGACCCGAGCATACGGTATCATTTCGACGAGGTCGGTTTGAAACAGGTCGTTCATCCCCAAAGTCATGATCTTGCGATGGTAATAGTAATTTCATGGACTCATGAAGTTCGTGGGCGATTCCCATTTGACTCATCGTATGTAGCCTCGCTCCTTGGGTTCTTCGACGATGAATATAATCTCGTTGGTGTGCGGGTAATTTCCAACCCTTTGCGAAGCGACCAGAATTCGTAGTCTATTCACCAGTTCGTTCGGGTCGTCCAAAAACACATAGTCAATGTTCTTGTTACCGTCTATCTTAATCAGACTGTCTCTACTTCTCAGTGCTAGGCTACCGAAGGGGTATGCAAGAATTTTGATTATTTCGTTATCTTCATTTTTATAAGCACTGGTCTCGAGATTGTGTCTTCGGAAAACATGTGCATGAGTTCGAGCAACATATTGTAATCTAGCAGGTTGCATTCTGTAGACTCCCTGGGCTCCTTACAAATTAGAAGTTCGTAAAGCCCAGGTGTTCCGCGTGTTTTGCAATCGCCTACTTGGATTATCCCACCTGGTAGAAGCTCTATTTCATCAGCACAGAGGAACCATTTATCCTTACGCCTGTACACACCATACATCGTATCATTATTACGAGATATGTACGATCGTAGGTGCCGTTGAGCCAGAGCATTAGATTTGAGGGCTTTCCTTTGTACCTTTTTCTCGTGTGCCAAATCCACGTGCGGTCCTTCACCCCGATCCGTTTGTAAGTAATCATGTTTCCTTTTCTTCGTAGGATCAGCAGTATCCTGAAAGGTAACATTGCACGTTGGCTCTTACGAATTAGAAGAAATTTGCAAGGTACATCGATGATTTACTGTCTCCCGACAGAATTCGAAATGTGTCGAAATTCCAATATTCTGAAAAATGGCATCAGATGCAGCAAGGATATTGTCTTTACGAAACCAGATTCCATCGAAATGAAGCTAGGGTTCGATCCATGCATATATGGAGATGGAAAAATTCACGAATCGTCGCGAACTGTAAAAATCTTGCCTGTTAATGTGATACAAATAATCTGCAATTAGGCGAGCAGCATGTATTTCAACAATAGGCTGAGTAATATGCTGCACGAGTTTTTGCCGATGGTCCCTCCAGGTTATAAACTGGTCTTGGCACCACAAAGCATCATTTACGTTCCGGTCGTCGCAAAGAGAGCACACAAGGTGGAGGTGAAGATCGTCGACCAGCACGAAGAGTTGGAGAACTTTCGAAACGAATAAATCACACTGCGCTTACATTTGAAAAAAAAATGGGAATGAGATTTATGGTGATCAGAAGCAATAAAACAAAGTAGCACATCAAAAAGTCAATCTTTATGTCGCAGTTCACTAAGGTGTTAACACATGCCAATAAGACTTCCCTTCGCAGTCTTGGCTTCGACGTCGATCGCCATGGAAGATTACATAAACATCGACGAGCCAGTCAATTTTGAAGACAGCATAACGAAAGTGGAACTTCATGCATACCAGCCATTCCTGATTGTACCATACACGTTAACGTCGGAAGTTCGGATAGCTGTCAAACACCAAGGTATCTGCACTCTCCCTTGTCAGTCATTCCTGCGATTCAGGGGGACACTGATGAAAGAAAATGGATCCAAACTGGCATCGACGAAAAAATAACACGCAATGGTGTTCTCCACCTTATCGATCACATTACATATTTTTTCAACGGTGTCAAGGTAGACCCGACGAGAGATGTTGGCATATCGACCGTGTCAAAAATTACCTACCGCTCATGTCGAACGAGCTGTCTGCAGTCAAGATGTCAAGCTGAGGGATAGAAGATGACTACAGTGTTCCCATATACCCATGCAAATTCGAGGTTTACATTCCTCTAACGATGTAACTGGAATTCGCCGAAGACTACAAACGAATTATCATCAATTCGAAGCAAGATCTGGTACTGCTCCTAGCCAATATGCACGCAAATGACATCGTGGGTACACGAGAAAACCCAAAGACCGTGGAACTGAAGCTACAGTCTATCGAATGGATTCTGCCTCATGTTCAGCTGAGTACTATCGAACACATCAATTTGCTGAAGAATGTGGAATATGGCAAATACATCGATGTGGCTTTCATGTCGTAAAGTCTCAAGCTCTACCCTGGATTGCCCGCAAGTCAGCACATCAATTGGATGATGAAGTCCAGCTTTGCCACCGAGAAACCAAGGACATCATTGTTGGGCTATGGACCGGAAGACAGCACAATGCGAGCGTGAGCTGTTCGCAGTTCGACACATGTCAAACAGAAAATGTGAAAATATATTTTAATAGTGAAAGCTATCCCTATGTGGACATGAAAATGAACTTTGAAAATGGTCAGTACCTGCTGGCATATAAAATGTACGTTCAAATCCAAAATGCATAATATGGGTTCACCCAATCCCCGATACTAAGCCCAGATACCATCAAGATTTTGCCCTCGCTCATGGTAATCGATGTGAGTAAACTGGACGAGCGTATCAGTTAGAATGTGGTCGACTGCAGGATCGAATTCACTACAGATGGAAATATACCCTCACACACGTACACTTTCTGCCTAATACTTCACAACTGACTCGCATCATACAATTATCGAGACAAGGTCGTCAAGATACTTTCGTGAATGCCGCAGAGGGTATAAAAACAATGGTCCATAAACGACATCTGTTTAGTCGGCTTCGAGCATAAACAGTAACAGGGTGAACTGTAATCTGCAAGGTTTTCAGAGCCAGAGCAGCTACGTGCTCAAGGAGATTACTGTGTCCTACGGCGACGGTGGTAAAACGCGTACATGCTCCTTCCGCCCCCTTATTCGTGGGAACTATTGGACGAGAAAAGCAAGAAGGCGAACGACAGGCTGACCAACTACCACCACGGACTGCAGTAGGATGAAGGCAAGATTCTGTACCACCAAGTGGGAAATGTACTGCTCTACTTGCTGATGCAGTATCCGTAAGGACCGTTTTATGTGGCGGGGCCCGAGCAGAAAAAATGGCTAAGCGACTTGTGCTAAAAGGAAGTTGAAATTATTGACATGCAGTTGAAGTATGCCTGTCCTTCGCTGCGCAAGCTGACGAAACTTTTCAACGACCAGCAGCGGCACATCTGCGACAGGTCAGAACCTGACGGGACACACGTGAGGTACGCAGAAGCTGCTCCGCAAATGGCGTGCCTCGTTCTTTGGCCGTGAATCTACTGCCTAGGACTAGACAAGAAGTCACCTTAACATTGATTCCGAATAACAATTACAAAAAATTACATGAACAGATACTGAAATATTTTTTTGTGTTATGGGGTTAATGTATTTATATGTAAAATAAATTCTGTGTGTAAAACCATTTAAATGTTTTTTTTACCCTAACTTGTGAGTATCCTTTTTTTTACACAACCTTAAAAAATAAAATTTACGCACTTCTTATGCTACATAACCTATTTATGTATTGGGGTAAAACTAATGTAGGGTGAAACCTGCAGGGTTTCATATGGATGGATCTGGGAATGTATGAACACCTGCCTTCAGTTTGAACCAGTGAGTAATAGGTTTTGGCTAGGGGTAGCGGGTGGAGTGGGGAGGGTGTGAGTGGTGGTATTGTGTGTGGCAGGAGGGGGTGCAGAGTCGTGTTGGTGGGAGTTGTGGAGGGAATAAAAGAAAGTTTAGTGGGGGAGGAGGAGGGGAGATTCGAAGATGACAGGTGTGAATAAAGGAGAGCGCACATTGTTGGGGATCTCCAGTACATCGACGAAAGAGTAGGGAAGTGGATCGTGTCTTCTAACTTCTATAGTCGTCGACATATTTTGCATCCGTGATGTTTTCTGACATTCCAGAGCTAATAGGATGTAAGACTGTGCCATCGATTTCTTCGGACATGGTACTGGCGAAGTCATCGACTTCTCCACGTGTGGTACCAGCAGTACTCGACTTCTTCGTGTGAGGTACCTGCAGTGCCATCAACTTCTTCGGGTGGGTTGCCTACAGTAGCATCTACATAGACCTCTTCGGGTGGGCCACCTACAGCAGCTCCATCAGCATCGCGAACCAAGCCAAAGTGTCAAAACTTCTATGAATGTACTGTGTGAAGCCTTTGCGAATAGCAGTAATGTTAGAAGACACGAAAAGCATCAATGTAAGATGAACCTATTTCTCACCGCATATAGGTGTGAGAAGTGTCTTCGACTTTGTGCTCGTACTGGCAATCTATATAGACATCCGAAAATATGTAAAGGACTTATTCCTCTACCAGCAAAACAATAAGATATGTGGTCGTCACCACGATCCTGTGATGGACTTACAAGTACTGCTGTGTGCAATGATGATGTAAACATGCCATCGCTACCTAGTGCAGTAACTGATGATGCAAATGGTGCTACTATCGGTAAGTGAGGATGTGCATGTGGACGGTATGGACAATTCACTGTCACATTTTCGCAGCATAGCAATATCCAATCAGACGCGAGGCCCGCTCCCAGAGCCTCACGCTGCCAATCAAGAGAATGTGTACGCCCACATCAAAGGAATCGCCATGCCATTTCGTCTGTGTGTAGGTACTAATCTACTCTGCGATTATGCTGCTAGACAAGTTCTGCATGGCGTAAATCCTGCAACCCAGTGTGTGTCAATGCACCCTTATCCATTCTAATACAGTGTCTCAATTTAAAGAATATTCATTTCAGAGAGCGCTCTTTCGCTCAAACTGGTGAGAGCACTGCTTCGCGCTTTCTCACTCTCTCGTTTCTCTCTGACATCACCCAGACAGCTGATGCCAAATGGCTGGATATCATGTTAAGCTAAAACCGCTGTCACAGATATTGTTCAAAATTATCCACAAATAATTATAGCACTACCAGAGTAATTTTTAGAGCATAAAATACGATTATATTAGTTTTATATATTACCGTTATATAGCAGTAAAATGACAAATATGCAAGATTTACCCAGAAATTCTTATTTATATTTTTATAAATACGTAAGAAGTATATTATTTCGTTGACTAAAACAGTTGAAATTATTCACTTACAGGTAAAATGCGACGTTGTTTTGGCCCACAAAGTTACTATAAACTTATTCTAACTCTGAAACAATGTATACAAATAAGGCGCGTGGTCAGAGAGTGTGAGAAAGCGCCAGCGAATACACAACTTCGTGCTCTCTCTCTCTCTCTCTCTCTCTCTCTCTCTCTCTCTCTATGTGTGCTCTGGCTCTTTCACGCGCTCTCCGGCGGATTGAGACGACCAGAGAGCGTTCTCTCTGACGTCATAATGACTTGGTCGCCAGAGTGGGAGCACGAGAGAGCGCTCTCTGGGCCAATCGAGACACGACTTTATAGTCTTATAGAGGTAAGTGAAGTATTTTCAAAAACATCTCGCCCCTATAATTTCCTCGCGGGGCGGATTATATTTCCCCTTGAAGCTACGTACAGAACAATAACGCTGGGTTGGCATGAGAGGGGTCGCCAACTCTACAGCACCCTGCCATCTTGGCTGAGGGGTGCAGGTGCCACCGAGCCACGTCAATCCCGAGACAGAGGGTGCACGCCGTAAGCACACCTGCACCGAGGCAGCTCCTAAACACAGCGCTTCTATTTAACATTTACCGCGCGGGCAACTGCCTGTACTGGCCTCTATATTCCGCCCTCGCACGTCCCTCTCTCGCGCGATAAATCCGCGATGCAGCTACGTATCGGGTCACCATTTATATTCCTGCCGAACGATGTTCAGTATCTTCACGAAGTGATATGAACGCCTTCGCATTTCATTGCTTCTCTGACTTTATTCAGTCGTCAAAATCTTAATTTTTTTTTTTTTTACGTGGACACGTACGAAATTAACAAAAATAATTTGTGTTCACGTTTTAAAGTGTTTTTAATGAGTAAGTCACTTCATGGTTAACACAGAAGGCTTTTCTTCAACCAAATAAATGTGTAATTTATCGTCCAACCTAAATATCTAAAGGCAAGACTATATGAACAATTTTAAAAGTTCTTAAATTGTTTAGAATTATTTTTAACAACAAGACGTTACCAATTTACCTAATAAGCTTACTTTACGCTAATTATGTATGTGTGTAAACTTGGCTGATATAAAAGGAACATGTTTGCTACAATATAATATTTAAATTGCCATGATTTTGGAAAAAAATGTCTGACCACTTAAAAAATACCTGTTTACATGGGCTACCGTAGTAACAGTAGTTTCCCGAAATTTTGTAAGAATACGTTGATTGTTTTCTGAACTATGGCATAAAAGTGGAGCTATCTTATAAAATGGTGGAAAAAGGAGGATCTGTAGACACATTTTACGGTTGTAATATAGTCTACTGCCAGCATACAAAATTTGGAAAAACTTAGTTATATAGTTTATCAGATATAGCATAGGAATCAAAAATGTTCATACGGCCTCCATTTTATAAATAAGTGTCTTAGAAATTTTGAACATGACACTTTGCCTGAAGCACCGTGGTATTTCTTATTTGCCAAATTTGGTACGAATCGGTTGATTGTATCCCGAAATATAAAACAAAAACTTTTGTTCATGTGGGGCTATGTTACGTAATGGTAGACATAGGAGACAATACATTAGCATATTTGATGCTTGCAGTAGATACTTGCAGCATTCCAAGTTTGTATGAAAACGGTTAAACAGTATGTTATGTATACCAAATAAACCTACAATATGTTTTCGGCCACCATGTTTAAAAAAGTGCCTTATCAATTTAAGAAACATATGGTGAAATTACATACTTAGGCATACCATACTTTCCAAAATACAAAGTTTGGTTAAAATTAGTTCCATCGTTTAATAGATATACCATAGTAATCGAAATATTTATATGGCAGTTATTTTAGAAATACTCTAGTATGTATTTTCTGCCTAATTTGGTATACATTTTTTGATTTCCCCTCTTGATATGATAAAAAAATTAATTTTTTGTTGAAGTGCTATCTTACAAAATGGTGGACAAAATATGATTTGTATTTGCATATTTAGTACTTGTCGGCACATTTTGCTGCATATTAAGTTTGACCGAAACTGGTTGAACGGTATGGTATATATACCTACTAACATGACCTAAAATATTTATATGACCGCCGTGTTAAAAATGTCTTGCCGATTTAAGTCGTATACGGTAAAATCGCCTACTAGAGTATTAATTACCTGCGAAATTTGGCAGGAATGTATTATGTAGCTACCTAGATATGATGAAAGGATAATTTTTTTAATGCGTTGCTATGTTTAAAAATGGCGGTAAAATAACCGCACCTCTCCCTTAATGAAGTATTTTCATGATATACTCTCAAAATTCGAAATTTTCTTTTAAACTTTTTCAAATGGTTGGCGAGATATGAAATGGCGCCCTAAATATTAAAATGGCGACCATTTTTAAATGAGCACACGGCGTGATAAAAAAACTGTTAATGTAGGATGCCAAGTACTACAAGTGTCATGAGTTTGGTTCCTAGGTTATTCCGGTGGGGGCATACATCCCAGACGGGCATTCACGTGATTGCATAAGCCTATTTTTAAAAGGAAAGTATGCTACAAAAAGCTGTAGCATTATGGTTTTGGAAATGATTCGTACAAAAACACTTGAGCAGGCCAAAATTTCAAACGTATGGGATGGCGTTATATGAAGTGTTTATTTAATTTTCTGTAAGGCGCAAACTACTTTATAACAAATGAATGAGTTGTTTCCCGCGTTTCGCCGTTGTTTTCCAGAAAACATTCCGAAGAGGGTAGCTGATTTCTTAGATCATCCTATCTTCAAGAATGAGAACTAACTTGGCAACGATATCTGTCGCAAACTGCTGCTTCCTATTTTTACAGCTGACACTGTTATCGGCATCGTAGGCATTTCGAGACTTGCGAATAGATGGGAAACGATTTGTCCAAAACTTTTGAAAGTCATGCTTGGTTTACCTATCTCGTAACTGTGTATCTTGCCGCCATACGTTGAACTTAACATCGATGTGGAAATTATGACCAATGTCAATGTGTCGATTTTGGAAAAACTTAATTTTTAATGTTGCACTAATAATTCCTATAATTTGAGCAAAACAAAAAGAAACTTACTTACGTGCCAACCAGTTTACACGATGTTTTTTTAATCATACTTCACGACGTAAAGATTTAGTTTCCTTGATTCCCTGTTAACACTGATATAGATATTTTTACAAAAATTAACAATAGCAATCTGTTGGGAAATGCTACCCTACGGGTATATTAAGAACAATAAAAAGTAATACGTCAAAGATAAAAGTACAATTTTCAGGAAAATTATAATTTACATGTTATTAATTAATTGCCAGTTTCCCGGGGATTCTTGCATAGACTAATTAATTCCACCAAGTTCAGGAAAATTAAAATTCAGTATTGCTCTATCCGTTTGTACAGGGTTTCTAATTGCATTTAAATTATGTTTGTCTGGTACTTTAATTAAAACAACGTTTCACGGATTTTTTCCCCCGTCAGGAGGGAACATTGGGTCAACAAGGACGAGAACAACCGCGGCTCCATGAATATTCGTTCTCGCGGCTCCGAATAAATTACGCCGTCAAGTTTGCAAACAAGTTATTTTTGTTATTCCAGTATTTAGTGGCAACTACAAAATTACGTTTGTGGTCACCAATAAATTCAATGTGTTTGTAGATAATAATGTGTTCGTTAGTAGCAACGAAAATATTACTATGATAGCAGCAACATTCGTTAATGAGATTCATAAGGGTGTTTTGCAGATTGTGAGCTTTCGTGAGTCTAACAACAATTAAACACTTAATTATAAGTCGTCATGGGTGACATTCGTACCTTTGACCTCTCAACAGCGAGCTTAGCGTGTTGCCATTATGCTACCTTGCTCGCCGTTAAAGCGTTGTCTTCAGCATGTACATAGCATAAATCAAATAAGAGACTTACGCGAGAAGGCTTGCACACTTCGCCTCATGGAAAGTTAATTTTCTGGAATCATTTGCGTGTGACATTTGTTCCTTGGAAAAAAGGAATGATATAATCCGTGCATAAGTACTTAAGAATATCCCTCATGAATTAGTCCGTAACCTGATGCAAAGAACTGAACACAGACAAACATGGCGTTGCGGCCAGACAGAAGGTGGCAACTTCGAATATGCCAGAGCGCATGCGCAGAATATAACGGATGTAGTTATGAAGTCGCAACAAAATGTTTTACTGTAGATAACATGAACGCTAATGCTGCCAACAAAATATTTCGTGTGAGCCAATAAACTTTTTTCGATAAACAAAAATGTCACTGAGAACTAAATAGCTTAAGTGCTAGTCAATATACGGGTTATTGGACACCACAATCTTTTTTTCATCATCAACAAAATTTCGCCTTGGAATGCATCAAGCAAAAAGTTTTTTTAGCCACTAACAAATGTGTTTTTTTTTATAGTGTATGATTGCCACAAAGTCAATGCAGATGAACAATTTACCTATTATTCGTATACATATATGCCCAAGTTATGTAGAGAGGCTGTAAGTTACATATTTTGCATAACAACTGATGTACCAAACTCAACTATACGAGAGAAAAAACACTATGTACGGTGCTTTTTCAGTTTCATTTATCTTCATGTCGAGAAGGTTTATAAGACATATTAGTTTTATTCTGCAAAAATTTAGTGGTAGGAATTTAAGTAATGCATATTTTCTGGGATTAAAAAAACAGTGTTGACCTTGCATTGCAAGAAATCTGCGAAGAAATGTGTTTTATGTGTAGCGTAATATTTTTGAAACATGCAGTGCGCAGTTCTGTTTATGTGTATGTTCACATGATTCGAACAGCTTGTAAATCCCTAAACAAACGAAAAATCCTAGCTTTGTTTAAATGATAAAAATCCATTATTTGAGGTGTAGAAATGATATGTTAGGTTTGATTAGCTGGAATATACGACCTTAGTGAAAATTAATCCATATAAATAATTTCCTGGTCTAAATGAACTGTTTCAAGCTCACATTTTTTAAACGAATTTTTTGGCAAAAAATTTAGGTAGTAATCCATGAAACCATTTTTAGGATTTAGTATGTTGCCAATGCATTAATAGCATAACGGATAATCACTTATTATCGAAGTGAGCAATGATCGATAATGCATGCAACAATTACAAGCATTTCTAAAACATAGGTGCCAGTAGAGTGAGTTTTTTTAGCATATATTTGTAATGTGATATGTCCACATTTTCTGTGACTGAAAAGACGAAAACAATTTTGGTGACAAGAATATGTGATGTATTTATAATCAAAACGGTCAGTTCAATATCAGTTTGCCAATATTGTTATATCGCTGTGTCTTTAAGGAGCTTAAACTAAATAAAAACACTTACTTTATATAAAAACTGCAGCCATGTCCAAGAAACTGACATTCATCGTGGTAAGAATTTTCACAAAAAAAAACCAAGTTACCGTAATAACAAATGAGACTAATTTCCTCTACATGTATGAAAATATTTTAGATGAATTTCTTGGAAGCGAAGAGAGTAAATATAACTTGACATCTTGTTGACGGATATATCACTAGAGATATAGCCAGAAACATGTGGAATACTTAATGAGACAATTACACATACACAAGTGCCTTAACCAGTACTATAAACCAGAACCCCTCGTACTGTAAGCTGGAATGCAACCAACTACAGTACATATGTAGGATTAGTATTACAAGAATCAATTTAGATTGAAATCAGTTTAACATTTTTGAAGACAGGGTTTACTAACCTAAAATATTTAGAGGCCAGTTTTTTTTTTCAATTAAGTATGTGAGTCACTTAAACCACGCAAGTTTACACAACCCTCTGTAGTACTACATGTGTGCAGAATTTGGTGAGAATCAGTGGATTGGTCCCCGAGATATGGCATGAAAGATTAATTTTCTCATGTGGTGCTGTGGCCACGGTGGCAGAGCGGTAACCTACTCGCCTCCCCCCAAAGCGAACCGGGTTCAATCCCCGGCCGGTTCACCCCGGATTTCCGCATGTGGGAATCGTGTCGGACTATGCCGCTGGTAAGCGGGTTTTCTCGGGGATCTCCCATTTCCCCGCCCTTTCATTCCGACGCTGCTCCATACCCACTTCACTTCACCCTCATTGGCTCTCAAGACCTCGCTTTAAGAGCCGTTCAAGTCTCTTCACTCACTCACGTGGTGCTAACATATAAGGTTTGAGTGAAATTATATGGAACATACAGCATACTAACCTAAAATATTTACTCGGCTGTTATATTGATAATACGTGACAGAAATGTTGTTGGATTACAAAAGTATAGCTTATCGCCAGATATTTGTTTGGGATCGTTTCATTGTTTCCCGAGATATGACAAAGATGTTATGTTGTCATGTACCCTACTTTAGAAGATTGTCGAGAAAAGAGGCACTGTATACAACACACATGAATGTCACATGCCAATTTTCATGGCCAACAGTAGAATTACTTCTCCGCGAAATGTTGTAGGAATCATTTAAGTGTTTCCCAAACAATGACTTAAAAATGTATGTAAGTGTTACGCTAATTTACAATATGGCGGACAAAATGTCACTGTTTTAAAATAGCATGCCAGCATGCGAAGTTAAGTTCAAATTGATTATTTCATGGTTTCATAGATACATCACACTAAGCAAAAATGTTTGTCTGGCCACCATGTTGAAAATAAGTTTCTGAACCACAAAAAAATACAAATTATGTACACGTGTACACATGTACACATGTCCTGCAATTAGTACTACTTGGATACCAAATTTCATACTAATCGGTATAATGTTTCCCGAAATATGACACAAATGCAATTTTTTCTTGTGGCAACATCTTACAAAATGACAGTAAAAAATTCTGCATGTAGACACATTTTATTGTTGTAATATATAATGCCGGTATACAAAGTTTGGTTGAGATTAGTTCTATGGTTTCGTAGATATAGAACACTAAACTAATAATTTATGTGGCCACCATTTCGAAAATAAGTGTCTGACTTACTTAAAACATACCAGTTTACATGTCCTACTGTAGTTTTTTGTCAGCCAAATTTTGTAGTAATTAATTTATATGTTCCCAAGATTTGGGGAAAAAAATTATTTTTTATGTGACACTTTCTTACAAAATGGCCTATAAAAGAAGACTGTGTTTTGGAATATTTGGTGTGGGGTAACAAATATTTGCAGTATTCCAATTTTGGTTGAAATTGGTTGAACAGTGTGGTAAGTGAAGACATTTAACCTAAAATATTTATATTACTACAAATTTGAAAATAATTGCCTCGTCTATTCAAATTGCATACGCTTACATAGCCTACCTTGGTATTACATGCATTCAAAATTTTGTAGGAAGCGGTTGAGTGGTTTCGAAGGTATGATATACCGAAAAGCTTTTTTTTTTTAATGTTCTGCTGTCTTCCAAAATGACGAACGAATAACAATATTCTTCGATGCTTAAATTGTATACCATTAATGTTCCTAATTTGGTTTACATTGTTTGAATGGTTGCTAAAATATGACAGAGCAACCTAAATATTTTATTCCCACCATTTTGAAAATGAGCATCCTACGTGGTCGAAAACTACAAAAGCTGTATTTCCTTACAAAATGGTGGTGCATAGCGTACTACCATTTCGAGCGATTGAAAATTAATGACGAGTACTTAACTCACGGGCACATTTCTAAATGTAGTTTCTCCATACCCTGAGATGGTATCAGACACGGTTTATTATTTGAGTCCCCGGTGAGAGGCTATATACAAGAGGAAACCACATTGTTGTACGGTTTTTTTTTTAAAGTACCTTTTACGAAAATCATATGTCAACTATTCATACGTGAATTTATCTCTAATGATGTTCGTTATTATTTGCCGGAAATATCTGTACATACAGAAATAAAACATCAGTATTGTTTTTACTATTGTCGAACGTAATGTATTTATTTCGCTCGCTCTTGCATAAGCACTTGTCGATCATATTCTTGCATGGTGTCATTCGTAGACTTATTAATTTGTTAAACAGCGTGCATTTCCTGCAGTTCTTTTCGAAATATGATTTTTACCTTTTAAATGGCGAACTTGTGTTTTAACAGTGGAACTGCAACTTAATGGTTAGCCATTGTTGCTCTTAATTTTCTTACAAATATATAAATCTACAATATTCATCTGTCCTGCAAATCTGAGCTATACTGCAATGTGTGAAGCAGAAAATCCGTCTTTGCTAAGGAACAAAACGGCAAGTCAATCAAGTTCATAACCTCAATGCGAAAACACTGAACAAGAATGCAGCCTTTCTTTGTTACGTGTTCTAATAGATAAAAACATGACCTATTCAGTATTCATAACATAATTTCGGGTTTTACGCCGTGGAAAGTATATTCCTAACAAACACAGGAAGTCCATCCAACGTCAACAAGCCGTGTTATCAGTCATGCCAACGTAACTTCCAAATTGTAACTCGTCCCACCACTGAGGTTGTAGTTTTATCTTTGTAGCAGGCGAACTCTCCAATATTTTCGCACACACTATTTACCATCTTCCTTTGTAATGTAAGATAAATAAATGAAAAATAACCAAAAGCTACATGCATTTCGTACGTGAGTAGTTGTATTTGTTGAATAAATGTCCAGATATGTAATTACTGCCAATAAAAAATTAAAAATAATAACTAATATATTGTACCGTTAGCAATCCATAATGATTCATTCTAATATTTAGGGAAGTTATTAAAATTAATAGACTTTATTCGACATAATGAGCGTTCACAGTTCGAATACCGAACTACAATTTGGATAATTTTTAGCTGTGCTTGTACGTAAATTTCTGACTGATTACGTATTCACATACTCCCGAAAAAAATACATTTAAGCAATATCCATTAATTAGGCATGGCATAGGTCCCTTAGTTCTTGACCCGAACTCATTCAATTAATAAATTTATGTCGGAGTTATAAAATTATCTGCGGTTTTTACTTTGTGATGGGAGAATGTTTCACGAATGCATAATGAAGGCAAAATGCGTGTTTTAGAAGACGAATATGGGGGTATACGAGTTCACAATTAAAGGCACGAGTTTTCGAAACTTATTAGCGCGGATCGTGCGTGAGTTTCTGTTTGGTATTACATAATGCACAACGATACAAAATTTTTCTCTTTGAGGTTTTACTTTGAGATGTTTTTTTTATATGCTTAGTTAGTATGGATGCATTTTATGGTTTGGTTGGCCTTAGTGGTTGTACTTGTAGGTAGATTTGTTAGTCTTGGTGATCGAACTTGTGGGCAGTCTTGGTAGTGTCTGTTGTCATTGATTTTGGTTAGTTGGTCTCGTTGGTGTGGATGGTTGGTTGGTCTGGTCAGTCTTTCTCTGGTTTGGTAACCTATACGTTTGTTGGGATTATGGTGTGTGTGCGATAAATTTGTTTTTTGGCCACATTTAATATGGTTAGCATAAATGATGTTGAAGTATTTTCACTGAACTGATATGGTAGTGCCATACTAGGTTGGTTAATATGTAGTAGTAAACGGTTTAACAGTGTGTTAAGGTATGCTAGGTCGGCTAATATATAACAGTGTTTTAAGGTAATTATTCTTATAAAAAGTACTTCTCCCTAATTGCAGCATATCTTCTGAAGTGTTATCTATGATTTGAGTTTGCTCGCTCTATCGCCAATGAGAAGAAAATATTGGTAAACTGCGTCTATAAAGATCCTAGATACATCGAGCTTATTCAGCTTATGTTAGCCTTGTGCATTTCAAGTTTCAAGGGCTGAAACCTAATGGTTTACGAATGGTATCGCCGACAATGTAAGCAGTCCAGCTGGAGACGACGATTGTACCACCAAAGAAGAATTCAGGATGCGCGCCAACCGCAGCCACACCATTAATCGAACACCAAATGCTTGTGTCAAATTATGCGCGTTGGATTTTGGAAATCGTTCAGGATGAAACACGATGTAACGCAAATTCTTTTGACGTTCGTAAAAACCCGACAGGGATATAATCATGTCGGTTTTATGTCACAAAAACTTTTGCGTACATCCGAACGTCCACAAAGGCGGAAATTTTGCCCATACCTACAAACATTTTCGCCGAACACCACGCTCAGGGGAAATAATTTTGTGATATGAACCAGGCTTAATACCTTTAATAATAAGTATGTAGTTAACACGCAGGACGCGAACAGTCGTGAACGTATCGTTCATTTAGTTAAAGCCGCTGTTTTTACTTGCCCCGATTTACTATAGGCAAATAAGGTGGATAAACCACAACTTGTTTCCCATTCCCAGCATACCGCACGTAAACTTCTCGTTTGTGTTGTGACTCAGTCGATGAACAATATCCCGTTAATACTGAACGGATATACAGTGAGCAAAAAATGTTCTGCATAACGGGAATTTGGGAAATACTGTGTTGATCACGACCAAAGAGAAAAGATGGGATGAAAATACACACCATCTGTACAGAATATCATGCCTGGCATGACAACAAAAACCAAAGACTACGAGAAACAACACATGATATGTGGCAACGCGAAACAAAATTACTAGTTATGCAAAAAAAATTTTTGAGCACTGTAATTCGTTCTCGACCCGGGACTTTCCAACGGCACATTTACCCGATTAGCGTGTGCCATATCCCAACCTATACGCACGTACTATTCACCGACAAATCCAAATAAAAAATACCATAGCCAACCACAAGCGATGTCTCAAGAGTTCCCAGTCCTCTCATTACTTCCTAACACGCGAGCTGAACTACGTAGCAGCTTCCACAATACAGTATGCGTTATTAACCTTGCGGCGTTCCACTGTGAACCCATACATATCTCTCCTCTCGCGCCATAATAAAGCCAGTTCTTCCGACTGCTTTCCATACAACTGCCGAAGACGGGTCACTGACGCAGTAAATGACAACTCCACACATTCTGCAGACGCCGGCCTGGAAGGCCTGTGCCGAACCGTTCGCTCGAGCACCCTATAACCGCACACGACTCAACTGACGACTACTCATGAACCTCGACGAACTCACACCGCAAGAGCAGCACTGTCGTGGAAACTACGTACAACCAACTCAGGAGAAAAATACCCAATGTGTTAAGTGCGTGTTTGAAGTAGAGGTTTTTTGACGAAACTACTATACGTGTCGTCACTATGTTTGCCTAAGAAAAGGAAACTTACTCCAGACGACGATGGAATGGTTATTTTATATCACTCACGCTATAAATGTTATTCCAACATCGTGAAAACGGATTTTTCATACTATCATATCTTAAACCATACTACCCGGACACGAACGAAGTTACGACAGGAGCGAAACTACGACATGAGTCTGTATTGAAAATCGCTACAGAATTTCCAACAATAAAACGACAGGGTCACCATTTAAATTCCCCTACGTACACGCAGCACCACGATAACAGAGCCATGGTTATGTACTGGTCAGACTACTCGCCTCCCACCTAGGCGAATCGGGTTCGACTCGCGGCAGGGTCGCTCCCGGATTTTCGCGTGTGGCTGGTTTTCTCGGGGATCTCCCGTTTTCCCCGCCCTTGTATTCCGGCGCTTCTCCCTACTCACCTCCTTTGGCCTTCATAAACTTTCAAAACCTCGACGTTAAGAGTCGCCCAAATCTCTCCACTCCACACTCTCAACTACGAGAACACAACACGTTCAGTTCAGACACTTGCGCGTAGCGGCTATGGCGTACTGGAGACACGTGGCAGTGTCGTCCTTATTGCTCCCATTTTTATCAACCTCGAAGGCAGAAAACAGTTCCAGGTAGGCAAGCCTCTTGAAAACACCACGTGTTCCGGTGGAACGTACTTAATTACAATGGCAACAACAGCTGAGGCACCAAAACACGTGAACGGGCATCCATGCAGTAAACAATAACGCACTTAAAAACCAATACACAACGCGCAGTGGCTGTGTCGCGAGCTGAGGCATCACAAGTGGTTGGCTGACAGGCGCGTGTTCAGTTCCAAAGCGGTTTAATTTCCCTCCCTGGTCCAAAACAGTACTTTGTAAACTATACAAGACAACGAAAAACCAGCGAAAAATTTCGTACATGTACGCCTTGAGAGCACAGAAACGTTCTTCGCCTTGGATCACCTTACTTTTTGTTTAATTTGTTTTTACGCAGTCATTTTCCGTTAGTAAAAATTCGCTTTTTTCTACGAGGTTTCTTTTTGAGGTTTTTATTTCAGGTGTTCTTCAATAATTGTTATCAACACCACGTGTTAGAAGTATTAAATATGAAATTTTCTACGAAGTGGTTAAAAGTATTTTAGATAAAACATTTTAATTTATATGTGGTTCAAATATCACCAATAAATATTTTACCCTTTTATTTGAGAGAACTACATAGTCAGTTTTATGTATTTTTAATTGATACATATATACATGTATTAGCAGTTATTGTTTACTAGATTGGTTAGACGATCCCGTTATGTAAAAGAAAACATAAACCAAATTTAAAGTTTCTATAAAACTTAACAGATAAGTTTTAAATAAATTGGTTCCACGTATGATTGGTCATAACGGACACAAACAGACATAAGCCGCTCACAAAAAACAGCATGTGCGCACATACCAACTTAAACATGGGCGGGAAAGGCGAACTCAATAGCCTTTCTTCGTAAAGAAAAGATGGCTAAAAATTAATGCCGCTTCTTAGGTGAGACTAAGGTCATTATTCGAATGCAGGTGGTTCCGCAATTTCTGCGAGAAAATATTGACGGAAATAGTAAAGCTCACGACGCAGAAACTAACATGCATCTGAGAACAGTTCGTTCAGCGCAAAACAAAAAATACACGAGAATGATGTAATTGAAATAAATTCAGAATTCCACTAAGCCCTAACAGTTATTTTTACTGACTACAAAACAGGACCACGGAAAACCCTCCATTACTTTGAAAAATACTTAATAGCAATCGAACCACGCAAAACGAGAAACAAATTGAGAAAGCATATTTTTATATTTACAGACTGTTCGTAGCTGTCATTACAATATCCTAACTTTAACTATTTGAAGGAAGAGAAAAAAAATTTCAAATAACGAAGAACTCACTCTGAACGGTAATACGCATAACGAATTAAGTAAAATCAGTTATTTTCTTTAATTACGAGAACGTTATTAATATATTTCTTAGCAGCTACAACCTTCTGTAGGAATTAATTACTCTGCTAATATATTTCCTGACGCAATGTTAGAGTTTTTCATCTCCACGCAGTGAAGGAAACTACGTGAAGTTTCGCATTTGTAATCCGGCTTTAATCCTTCTTTTGTACTTCCTGTTATCACCGTGGCTCCTCTGACACGCGAATTTAATTTTCTCTTCCTTCTGCCCCAACTCCGCACGACCCAAAAAAGACGAAGTTTTCCAAAAAGAAAAAAATTAAACATTTTATTCGTTGTGCGGAATGCGAGTTCGTGCCGGGTGGTCGTGATTTAGTGCGAGTACTGTCTTTTCCCGTCTCGCAGAATACAATAACAAGAAATTTTCGAAAAACGTTTAAGAAAATATCATTTCTAATTTTTATATTCACTGTCTAGTGCCGGACTAAGATATTACTTGCTCTGCAGTGTAAACCGTGATTCATTTAGAATAAACACTACTTACACACATTTTTTTTTTTTTTTTTTAGTAAACCAGAAGTATGATAAAATGGAAAATCTTTTAAGTTTTGTATTCAACACCTACTGTGTGACATTATGTTAAAATGTGTGGGTGTTTAGGTTGAGCTTTTAATCACAATCCAACTAAGATCACAATGGGTCTATGTGCCGTATATATTTATATAAGTGTTTATGTGTTTGGGAGTTGTAAACATTGAACCTAGCTGTATTACGGCTTATTTTCATGCCCAAGAAAACATATTCATCATTTCAAGCAATTTTGTTTTTCTTGTTTCTTGATTACTAAATGTTTAAACTTTTTAAAATGCTTTAATTCCATGTCATGCTCGCTCTGCTTTGTACCATATTTGAAGTCTCAACTGACTTGACAATTGAAAGATGCTTTTAAAATATCAATGTCTGTGTTTGACTCTCAAACATTATGAAATGCATATATTCTATATTTTAATTTTGAGTACTTGTCCATGTACGTGATATTTACAGACACGGTGCAGTGAGAGGAGACATTGTGAATTTCATTATTTTTTCAGCTGTAATAATATAAGCTTGATGAACAAATATTATTTTAAATTTTAGGCACGGAACTGTTTATGCGAGGAAATACAATTATCTAATTAATTTGTGCTCAGGTTCATTTCAAACATTATGTCCTTTACTTTAATGGTCAAACATTACAAAATCATTTTATTAATATGGACGTTCTCTTTATTATGAGTTTATATGGGCAGGTGTAGATTTCCGCCTATTTTCCTAGCTTGAGAAACTCGCAGTCATACGAAGGATCTGACCCAGCTCATCTTTCCCAAACGTACATTTTATCTGAACTTGTTTTGTGACCCTGAGCGTGATCTTGGATGTAGCGGTTTAGGCACCTGCCTGCAACCCAGCATGTTAATTTGAACTCTTGGTTACCAGTTTAGTTTTTAAAACATTAGCCGCACGTCAAGTATTTATGAGTATGTTTTAACTGAGTGTTCTTTTTATCTCTTCAAATTTTTTTATCACATGAATATGATATTATACTGATGATTTCATTTTAATAATTTATGGATGATGATTAATGGCTAATGGGTTATAAATGATTGATGGATAATGATTGTTGATTGATGGACGATGAATAATGATTGATGGACGATGATTGATGATTGATGAATTTTTACGACGATGGCGAGGGTGATGATTGGGATGGTGATTAGACAGCCCAAAGCTTGTAATGATACCCAGACATGACGCTGTGATGGAGACCATGATACCCTTAGTGTAACTAGGCAAGATGATTTGACGGTATTTGTCATTCCTATTGCTTCCTGCGGAACTGAGCTGAGTCAGACGCACGAACCATATCAAGAATTATAACGGTCAGTGCCGAGAATAGGACCCAAATCCGCATGTGAGAGGCAAGCATGAACACCTACTCTTTGCTAAAGTTAATGGCTAATTCACGAAACCACGTGGGGCTGGAAAAAAATTAATTTTCGTAGAAAATTACCTAATGATGGATAGAAATGTCCCATAGCCACATTAATTATTTAATCCCGTAAAAATCTAAGTTTTATTTTATATTTAACGGAAATTTTAAGGTTAAGACGTAAATATTTGTTAGAAAATATACGCGTATTAACCAGAGCAGTGGAGTAATTGACAACGTGGCGTCGTGGTTGTATTTCCATGCACATTGCACGCCCAATATTTTACTCGTACGGAGTCGTGAATACGAACGCGGAGGCTTACTTGTACACGGTGATTGTCTATTAGCTATCGTGCGTGCTCAAAGCACTTGCACGAACGTACTCTTAGGGTGTGGTTGCAAGACAGCTAAAATTGTTTATTGTTGCCCAAAAAAAAATGTTCACGTTTGTTGTCAAATTGGCGCGTTCTAACAAAGGTGTCAGGTATGTGATAACCACATCATGTTGCTTATGTAGATCATAAGACAAATTCTGAGATATCGTGCATAAACACGCCGTAAGGACACGAACTTCCATTTGTGTTAGAACCACACAACTTTATTTTAGATTATAGGGTCAACCAATGCAGGCAGCGGGTACTTTCTATATAGGAAGTGTCCCACGTCTAAAAATTATTGTTTGTAACTTTCTTTGTGTGTCTGCTATTGATCACTCTGGGAGCCCAATACGCCAAACGACTTCAATTTCTCGTAGCTCGCCTCTTGTATGTTTTCCACTTAGCGCGGACATTATTGGCATTGTTGCTCGTTCATTGCGCGCGGAGATAGTTGTCGTTTAAGGCTCCTGCCTACCTGGTGCAGGGTGTTTACAATACACGTTTTCCCACTAATGTTTTAAACGTGCGTTCAATGTATGCATTTATAAAAGGAACGCACACTTCAAACGAGGAATGTTTAGTTCTTTCAAAATGTCACGCACGTTAGAAACTCCATTTCAAAGTACTCCAAAAGCGGCTAAATAAGTCGTTTTGAAAGCACTGTATCTCAAAATATAAACATCATATCCATACGAAACTACTCAAGGGCCCTGCACTGAACCTTTCTACAGACTCAACCAATAAAATAATAGGATAATCTCTCAAATTCCAATAGGTACATACAGTGTGACTAGAACACTGCACGCCAGTTCAGAGCCTTGCGCTTAGCGGCGATGGCGCGCTTGATGCGTGTGGTAATGTCGCCCTTATCGCTCCCGTGCTTCTTGGCCTCGAACGCGGAAAGAGGCTCCAGGTAGGCGGGAGCCTTAAGGAAGTTCTGTCACGTGCGTGTGAGCACGGTCAATGGTACGGATGAAATATATTTTGTTTCTTTTGTCATCCAATACAATTTTATTTCTGTGGTTTTAAGGATTTTTTGGAGAGGCCAAAGAAAGTGTAGTAGTATTTGCAAAATTATCTTGTCTATTATTTCATTTTGTTTCATTACCCTCAATAATTTGTTCTCTTAACATAACCTGGGTTGCCTACTAGCAACCACCAATGGCTACCTGTTCCTAAACATAACTCAAACTGACCATTGTATGACTTAACGGCTGCTTCCAAAACACCACAGATTCGTTTCCTGCGAAAATATTTTACCTAACGCATTAAGTTTAGATCGGTACGAACATATATAATTTTATATACTTTATGCTACAAGATTCGAGCAAAACGTCGAGTTATTTTTCCTTTACCTGCCTCCCTTATATTGTTTACACCTTCCCACAAATCTTGGAAAAATCTGAGTTATTAGGCACACCGACTATTCTAGTTAACTTTTGAACTTTCAGAGCTCAAGGTAATGCCAAAATAGTTTCTCAATTATTTTCGACATAACCATTTTTTCTGTGTGTCTTCTTGAATGTACATAACATTTTCAATTTGTGATGTCATTTTGTAAACTACATTTTTAAGTACGCCACAAAGAACTATAATATATAGTTTCCGTCATGTACGTCTACCCTTTTTTCGGGTTAAACTTAAAAGTATAATATATATGGTTGCAAAAATATAATAACTTTGTCTTTCTTAGTGCTAGTTTGAGCCCCAGCTCCCTAGTTACTTTCGGCCGCAACGTACTGCGATCACGAACGATGTCCCGGTTCTTTGTACGATGCATTTTGATCATACATGCACATACGCGAAGTTCAGTAATGTCAGGACCGCCTATGCACAATTCCCCCTACGTCCAAGAGCAAAACCAGTCAAAAAGGCTGACCTTCGAACATCTTTCATAAACAATGTATCCATTAGATTATGTGAAATTGAACATGTGATCAATTATTTTTAATACCATATAATAACTAAAACTGATACCAACGTCAATATTAAAACACAAAACATAACTCTGGAAAATATGACATTGTTATAATATTTTCACTAACATAGCCTATCTGTAGTTACCGTTTTTTATCCTGTTTCCCGATGAAATCAGAAACTGCCCTGTCCTGACAGCTTGGTAAAAATTCTCACAGGTTCGATATTCCGTCGTTTTGGAAAATTTTTAAACTTTATTTATGTAATGTAACAGTGTATTATCTAACGTACACTTACAGTGAAAACATGATAGTTCAAGCATACATTTGTCTAAATATAAAAACGCTGAAATAATTTCAGAATCAAGTTGACCATTTGTGTTTGCTACAATAGATAACGTTGTTCGTTTTTAACTTTCCTGAACTCTCCTTAGCGTGCATATCTTAAATAATTGTAACACATTAACAAAGGTCTAGAAATTACCACTTACGAGAGCGTATTCTTTCAAAAATGTGGGTATTAACTGCCCTGCTATGTTTTATTGGTGTAATGGAAAGAACCGGAGATGTTTTGTGAAATGATTTCACGATTTCAAAACTTTCTAAAATCGTAAAACTTTCATTATTGGGCGAATTATTTCTTCGCGCATAGCAGTGGTATGTATGCAAGTCACGAAGCCCTTTCTTGTGTCAACGGAGTCCTGAGTGGCCACGACAGTACAAAGCCTACAAATTTCTGCATGCCTTATTAAAAAAGTTTGGCGTAGCGAAATATTAGAACCTAGCACTCGAGTGATTTTGTTATTCCCAAAAGTTACATTGGCAGACATTTGTTTTCGTTTGGAACAAAAGAAATTTCCCTCACGATGTGATTATGAAAATTATTGTGACGAAATTCTTCGAAAATGTAGTTAACGAAAGGAGAATTATATAATTTTCTTTCACTTCCAAACATGTAATTAATTTGGCTCAGTCATCTGTTTCTTTTCCCACGTTCCACCACAACATGGAATGAATGGTTAAGGCTTAGCTTCACCTCTTTTGGAGAAATCCTTCGTTTTCGCGTCATAATTTTGGATTCTTCGGATTCATAGTCATTACTGACAATGTACGATTATTGAAAATTTACATTTTACGAGTTATTTAAGATTTTTTCTTACTTTCAAATGTGTGTTTTATGCTACTTGTAAAACGCCGAGAACATATTTATATGGTATCAATAAGTGCTTGCCTTTTTGCAAGCAATATATAACACACAGTGCAAATGAAATACAAAATTATTAAACAACTAATAAATTGCGAATTTTCTATAATCAAAGTTTTCTTATAATGACTCTGAAACGGAAATGATGACACGAAAACCGCGAATTTCTTTAAAAGGGGTGAAACGGAGCCTAAACAGGAAGTACTTGATGCTCTTTTCTCCAAGACACCGCCATCTGTTATTTCCGCCACTTCTTGTGGCTGCTGCAGCTCAGCATCTCCGCACAGGGACACGGAAAGCCATCATTAACCCTCTTCCCGCCCCCTTGCGAGCCGTGATCACGCCCATCTATCACTGTCCCCGGCATGCGTGACTGATGCCTCAGAAACACGCTGATCCGGCTTTGCCCTCAGTTTCCCACTGGTAACTCCCGCTGCCTTTTAAGTCGTAAGCAAACATTATCCCGTTATAAATTACAGTTTTACTTATAAGAGTATGCCATAGCTTGGGAGCGAATGTTGAGCTGGGTTGATGGAGCGTGCATGGGAATGTTTACCCTGGCTAGCTGCTCAAAATCACGCATCAAATTTCGATCCCCACAACGTCACCAAAATAACAGCACATTGGTAATTGACAAAACTCTCTAAGAAAATGTTCACTTATTTACCACGCCGTGAATGGGTGTTGTGTGAAAAAGCGAGTGGTAAAGATGTTCTCCCATTCATTCATAGTATAGAATTGGAAGTGTATTGGAAAGGGCTGATTAACGTCGCCCGGTGTTATGCCTGAAGGCTTATCAGGGGCCGGATTACAAACTTACTTATGACCTATCTTAAACATACACATGTTCCTTATCTGGGATTCAAACCCAGAGCCCCCCGCACCACCGACCCGTGGCGCTCCAACCGACTGCGACACGGAAGGTCGACTGCATTCATCGTAGCGCTCCTAAATTTCCTCAGGAAAGCGTCAAATGCATGACGAAGTTCCCAAATTTGTACTGTAGTGACTTTAAACATTTCTATATTTGCATCCTGATCTGTGGCACCATTTCCATAAATTGTATAGGTTAAATCTTACAATAAAGTTTACGAAGTTTATGAGATTTTTTTTACAGTGAAGACATACCCCTTTCAGATATAGTACTGTAACAAAAACACTCTCCGACATGGATTACACTAAAAAACGGAAAGCGAAAGGATACTGGCTTAAGGGCATGCATATTTATCACTTTCTCTACTGTACGCTAATAAAATACCCTCTCCTCAGTTAAATTAACGAGTTTTATATGTTCTCTTAATTTTAGTATGCCTTTATTCTAATTTTAATTGCCTGGGGTGTTAAACCTGAACCATAGGGCATAGGAAAATTATAATTTGCGCCACCAAAAGAAATTTAGTAAATTATTTAAAAATACTTCTGTTCATATCTAATTAACTATAATTTGCAATAGTAAAACTCGCTTTCGCATAGGCACATAGGCATCTCGGCGCCGAATTACAGAGTTCAATTCCAATGCTGGACTAGTTTATCTCGGTTGAAATGTTTATAAATGTGCACACAGTACTAGGTTTTAGAAGGTAATTTCTTCGGGCGTTGGAAGTGGGTTTAACAAATTTATAAATGTTTAACATGTTAATTCATGCGACTAAATTCGGCTCATAAGTTATGCACATTACCCAGCCTTTGACAACTTTTAGGCCTCTTCTCATATTGCGCCCCGTGCATCTGACATTTGTGCACGCATTGAAATGTCCTTTAGTGCATTACTGCCAAAAACGTTTTAAAACGGGGTTCACTCGGCCCCTCAAAAAACATTTAGAATATCTTTGTAAAACACAATTAAACCCAATTCTTAAGAGATAGGTGACTTCAAAATTGTGAGAATTCTTATAAAAAAATGCATAGCAATTAGATAAGTATATATACAGGTGTTATCACTATATACATTATAAGTGATGACTGAGTTTTAGATTTTAACAAACTATGGACAAATTTGTGATTTAATAAAACAAAATTTTGTATTCGCATTACTAAAAAATTAAAGAAATTCCAAAAATCTGTATTTGCTATTATATTCTCTGTCTATGAGGTAGTCTTCACAAATGTTCACTTATAAGTGCGTATTTGTAGCAAAGAAAATTTATGTACAGTATTAAAATAGCACAATTGCTTTTATTAAGTACACAAAATTAAAGTAATTTTACTTGGTATCTGCAATAACAAATGGGGTTTAAATGTATTTATTTAGTTATACTATCTTCCTTGTATAAATAATTATCTTATAAAAATAAACAAGAAGTTACCAATGTAACTGATGAGCCTACATTCCTCAACATACGTGTAAATAATATTTAACGAAGTTCTTAAAAGCCTAGATGATATGTATGCATTGGCGTCTCGTTCACAACCATATCACTAGATATGGAAAAAGAAACACATGCCAGAGTAGTGAAACAATTGCAAATACACACATATCTTACCCGGGAATCGAACCCAGAAAACCTCGTACCATAAGATATTGTACAACCAACTGCATTACAGAGGTACTATTTGCAACGTCAAATTCGGATGTAATCAGTATAATGTTTTGAGTTACAGGGTTTACTAACCTGAAATATTTGCAGGGCTGACATTCTGAAAATAATAAATGTCTCGCCGAATTAAAACACGCCAGTTTATATCACCTACCTCAATACTACTTGTCAGCTAAATTTGGTGCGAATCGGTCAGTTTTTTCCTGAGGTATGATACAATTTTTTATTATTCATATGGCGCAATCTTACAAAATGACGGACAAAAGAGGTTACAGGCAGACGCATTTGGTATTTTTTAAACACAAAGTTAAGATGGAATTGATAGCATGGTTTCGACGATATAGCACACGGAACTAAAATTATTATATGCCCGCAATTTAGAAAACAAGTATCTAAAACATGCCAGTTAACGTCACATGCCACAGCACTACTTGTTAACCAAATTTCGTAGGAATCGGAGGATTGTTTTCAGATATATCATATAAAAACTTAATTGCTTCACTTGGTGCCATCTTGAAAAATTGCGAACAAATGTTATTTGTTGGCATGTATGATGTATTTAATAAATGCTTTCAGCATACAAAATGTGGTCGGAATTGGACACACGGTTTGGTAGATATACTAAATAAACATAAAACATTTGCTTAGCCACCATTTTTAAAAAGTTTCTAATCTATTTAAGTCGAATATGTTTACATGGGTTACCATAGTATTACCTATGTGCAATATTTGGCGAGAATCGGTTGAGAAGTTTTCGAAATATTAAGAAATAACTTAGTTGTTTTCATGTGACGCTATCTTAAAATTGCGGATTAACAGCAATAACCAAATGAAAACTTAATGGTTATATGATGCACTATCAGCATATGAAAGTCGGTTTAAAATCAGTTGAATGTTTGCAGACATATGGCATAGCACTCAAAATTTTAAAATGTCCGCCATTTTGAAAGTAAGCACCCGGCGTTGTCGGAAACTTTAAAAGTTGGATTTTCTTACTGAGTACTATTTTTGTATCAAGTTTGGTGCAGTTCTGTTCCCGCACGTACTTTTGAGAATCCACTGCTTAATTTCTTCTTCCATACCATCACGTAGCACTTAATCACTAAAATTATTCAAAGCTATTATAAAATCAATTAATAACAAAAATAATATGAATGAAAATGTGTTACCAAAATAACTATTTAAATCTTATATTTGAATAAATAAATCAAAAGAATATTTTGGCGACGGTTTCAATTTAATTAATTTCCCTCATTTGCTGCCACTATTACTGTTATATTTGTTCCAGATAGATTTAATTTTAAAATGGGATATTTACGAAAGTCGATTTTTAAAAAATGCTAATTTAATATTGAACCAGATATAGTTTTGAATAACTACATGTATTTAATTCGTTATGTATCTAAGGAATAAGCCTGTCACGGGATGCGAGGCAGTACAGTAGCACAGGAGCTCATGACCAGAGTATAGGTTTTGGGCGACTGAACTGAAGTTGAGAGCAGTAGTACTTGAATGCAAAGCTAAGTTTATATTTTCAATGTTTTTTTTTAATTTTTTTATATTTATTATAACATAATTTGTATTTTTTTTTTGTTCTTTTTCAAATATTCATTATATTTAATGGGGTTTATGCACACGAAACTATTCTACATATATTTCATTACGTTACAGAATTCATCATATTTAGTATTTTTTTGATTAAATAACCATTTCAAAGTAATTCTTGCACGTAAGCGAAAATTTAAACGTACTTACTTATATCTCCAGTGTCATCCAGATCCTGCAGAATGTTCGCGATTCCTTTGTCTACTTCAAATGTTGCATTTCTTCGTTTTTTACCTTTCAGCTTGAGCTCCTTTCTGTAGGAACACAAATAAGTCGCGGTGCTCTGAATCCTCAGCCTCTTTTTGCGTTTTGATAAGCGCCTGTGTTTTGGAGGGTAGTTTACTTATTAACGTGTTGAGGCGATGACTTCAATCCTCAAAGGCGTTGTCGGTTCTGTGGTAATTCTACATGACATCTGAAAAAGCAGAATTATCTAGCCACTGCTCTACGAAAACACTCTTCTCTGGAGACCTTTATTGGATTTTCAAACAGCCTTCATCAACTTTATCCTGTAGCAAGCAAGGTCAAGATATAGCGCATACGTACGTTAAGTCAAAATTCGCCCACGTCAGTGAAGTCATTAGCCATTCCAAGTTCTTGTACCTTTCTCTAAAGGAGCTCATTAAAATGTTAACTCTTAACATGAAATCTGGAACGAAAACAAACTCAAAGCCCGAATATCTGCTGCATCATGACGTGCGATAACTATTTCTGGGCTCCTGTCAGGGATATTATCATTCATCATTCTAAAGAGTGTGATGTAAATCGTTTTTAACCTACTATCCGAAGGAAAAATAGCCTTATGAGAACACTTTCCGGTTTGTGTGTGTATGAGTGCGTTAGTGTGTGTCTATATGTGTGTCCCCCCCTCCCCCACCATGACCCTCAAAACTTTTGAAAACGGTCATTAAATTTCACGAAACTCGTCACACATATAGTACTTATAGTATGGACATCCGTCTTTTATAGTTTTCGCATACGCCGGGTGCTTATTTTAAAAGTGGCGGCAATTTTAAAATTTAATTGTTTTAACCAATTTCAACCAAGTTTTTTATTTTGACAGTACAGCGTGTAAGCACTAAATTTAGAGATGGATATCGTTGTTGGTACGACTTCTTGGAAGATAGCACCACATAATAAAATTTATTTATATTATTTCTCGAAAACCACTGATCCGATTATCGCCAAATTGGCAAGTAAGTAATAATATGGTAGGTCATGTACACTTATGTGAATTAAATGGATAAAATTCTTATTTAGAAAATGGTGGTCATACTCTTATTCTTTGTTTATTTGCTACATCTACCATAATGTTTGGGCAATTTATACCAAACGTTTTATGTTTAAAGTATATAATGCAAGCAGAAGATATGCCGACACGTAGCCACATTTGTGTGCCATTTGGAAAGATTGCGCCACACGTTGAAATGAAGATATTGTCATTCCAACAGGAAACGATCTCCCGATTCCTACCAAATTTGGAAAACAAGTAGTACTACAGAAGTCGATGTAAATGGTCACATATTAAGTGGGTCATACTCTTATTTAAAAAATGGTGGCCATATAGACTTAGACATTATATATTAGTATGCTATATCTTCTAAACCATGTAAGAAATTTCAAGTTAACTTCGTATGCTGGCAGAATTTATAACAACCGCAAAATTCGTCTACACATTACTCTTTGTGCCCATTTTCTAAAATAGTACCACATGAGAGAAAAAATGAGTGTCATGCATCGGGAAACAACCTACCAAATCGTACCATATTTTACAAAAATGTAGTACCAAGATAGATCATGTCATGTTACATGTTTTAAGAGTATCAGACTTTTACTATCAGAATAGCGGCTATATGAACATTTTAGCTTCGTATGCTGAAACTAGGTATCCATTTTCAACTTAACTCTACATACTGGCAGTATCAATTACAAACATCAAATGTGTCTTCATTTAGCTTTTTTCTAAGCTATTTTTAGATAATGCCACATGAAAAAATTCACGTTTTTTATGTCGTCTCTGGAAACAATTATATTATTTCCACCAAATTCATCCTACAAGATATATTTTCGTAGTGCAACTTCAGATATGTGACTTTACGGGAAAGTCACATATTTTCAAAATAACAGCCATGCATATATTTTTGCTTAGTATGCCACTTGTCCCAAACAATTTCAACTGAACTTTATATTCTGGCAATATTTAAGACCATCATCAAATGTGCTTATACGTAAAAAAATTTTCCGCCATTTATAATGAGAATTACGTTAAAAAAAAGGAGGTTATAAATTCTAAATGTCCCGTCAATGATAAATTTTTGCTCTTGAGTGCAGTTTTTTTTCTGCTCAAATGTGCCAAGATTTTCTCCTGTGGCACTGCAGATTTGTCAGCCATAAAGAACTGACTTCCGTCATTAATCTATAAGCCTTACTCTCCCCGTGAAAGTGGACGATATTGGCATCATTCTTGTGTTGCTCTCGTTTTATTTTTAGATATGAAATATGCATATTTATTCTTCATCACAGCAATATCTGCATGTTTTGTTCTTACTAGTCAGCCGTCCTTTACACTCCCGACATGATGCAATCAACGACCCTCTATTAAGTCACGTTCTCCGTGCTAACTATGAATTCAGTGACTGTATCCTTCGTAAAGTGCACAAGGATTCCCTCTGGTGGTCTCGATAATTTCCATGTCCGACGTACATCTGCGTATACGCTACTGCGGTCCAAATCCTACACACCCCAAATAAACAACACAAGCTGGGAAAACCACATTATCCCTCTCCAACTGCCCATGCTGCTGCGTTCAACTGCTATGTATTCGCTGGCGAAAGGATTTAATATTTTACGTTTTATGTCATTATGCACATCCAACTTACAATCAGTAGTGTTTTCAAGTTTTGCTTCCAACGTTATGGATTTAGTCGATCCTCACAAATTATAACTTTGAACCATTTCGCAGATTTTTTTTCTTAGATTAGGCGTACTTGCTGACGTCTGCATGGTTGAATTTTTACTACGGCTTTAAATAATCCAGGCTGCCTATATAATAAGCAAGTTGCTCGAATATCCTTATTCCAAACTAACAACACGAGTACTCCCAAATATTAGTACCACAACCGCAAATCCCTTGTCAGCAGCGCAACGACTTAGCAGTAATCGATCAACCAGAACTCCCTTATAATATGCTCAACAGGTTTTATACAGTCTCCCCCACATACCTTCCTGATAAATTTATCCGCTATTTCACTTTTCCGATTGAAAAGACGAGCCCAGATGTTCAAAGGATCTACCTTCTGCCACTTTACTCTCAAGGCCAAAAACGTGTTTGATACGGCACTTACATTGTGACAGAACACTCTATAACTCAGTGATTAATAGCAGCGGACATTACCTTCAGGAGTGAGGGAAGCAAGGGGAAGAGTGACAACTGTTAACAAGAGCTGATTTACGTCATAAATTTTATATACAAATTTCATTAAAATAATAACTTGATATTTTTGTGTAAGTAATATCGAGTTTGCACAAATATCTGGCAGTTGTTAGGATATGGATGAGTGAGTGCATAAATTTAGGCGGCTCTTAACATCAAGGTTTTGAGAGCCGATGAGGACGAAGCGAGGTGAGTATGGAGCAGAGCCGGAATGCAAGGTCGAGAGAAAGGGGAAATCCGCGAGAAAACCCGCCGACCAGCAACATCGTCCGCCACGATTCCCACATGCGAAAATCCGGGAGCAACCCCGCCGGGAATCAAACCCGATTCAGCTTGGTGGGAGGCCAGCAGTCTTATCACTGCACCACTGCGGCCCCTTTGTTAGAATATGATATCGATAATATCAATAATGTCGCTATCGCAAAAATTGCTATGTCATTTAATCAATTTCCTGAGATAGTTTTGACACTGCGAATGCCGATTTATTCTATCACTGATATCTCTTAAATATATTCGTGATTGCAAAAATTATTTTGATATAATTTAAATCATGGAAAAACAAAAATTATTCCAATAGTAATCATTTGCCTCGTAGTCTTCGGCTAACATATTATTTGGGAAACAAACAATGATGAATGTGTTTTCTTTACAATTTCTGCAGAATTATTGGTAATATTGGCATAGCTGAATGGACTACTAAACCATTTTTATTACAACGTTTCGTGGAGCGAAGTAATGCATATATTTCACAAACCCACAAACCGTTGACGTCATCTGGTAAACCAAGTTTTAGTGGCTGATGCGCCAACAGAGATAATGAAACTGGTAGATCCTCGAGTGGTGCCCACCGTACCCGCAGTAATCCACTATTCACCTCTGTACGTGCTAATTAAACACAAAAATTCAAACACGTGAACCTCTACAAAGCAAAGCATAGTTAGTTGAATGCGTGCATGTAAACACATGAGAAAATGAAACTAATATCTTACCGATTTATTTATGACTGTCGTAAGTAATATATTTCTAAAACATCAATCAACATCATATGAATTTTGTAGGCTTAATAATGTGTAAGTTTTCTGCTATCTTATGCGTGTAAGGGTAGTAATTTTCACTCAAAGTATTAAGTTTAATTGTTTCTTTTTAAAAAAAATTTTTAACCGCTGCTTCATACGATTTGTTTTTGCCAGACTGTCACATGCCATTTTTGCCTGATTTAATTGTGTACGCAGCTCTGGATATTTAAAACGAAACTTTAATTAATTTATTATATTTTACAATTTACTTTCGCAAATATTCCTGATCAATAACACCTCCTCCACCAAAACTGGGCCTGTGTAAATATATGCACTTCGTTTCCACTTGAGCTTATGCCAGAATGAATTAAATGAGAGTTTTCTTAGTCGACGTACATGCCTGGAAAATTAATAGTACGATATAAAATGACGGCGGGATGAATGCGCTGAAGGAAATATAAATTCCTTTAGAGAACCTCCACTCTACCCACTAAGTAATCCTTGTCCGGATAATTTCAGCGCATAAGCGCAAGGTATTAGAAACACAGTTCTGAGATTGGAAGACAACATAGATAAATTTACTAGATAGTTAACTGGGCAGTACTGGAATTTATGCTTGTTTTCTTCTTTCTTCTTACAGTTTATCCTTCTGGCGCATGAAATTATTAGCGTTTTCATAAAAGTCCTACTAGTTTGCAGCATGTGTCGAACAAGTGAAATTGTTTCAAAACAATATGTTAACACTCTACTTTGAACACTACGTCAACAAGCGGCACGTTTTACTTGATTCGCTCCATCACTATTTCCAGTCATTCAATCAGCTGCCACGATAAAGTGTGTGTAACTGCGGGCACAAAATGTTTCAAGGTTAGTTTCGAAACTATCGCATTAATCATTGAACCAGCTGCAATTACTTACAATTTGGTCAAATGTGTGTCCGCCTCTGTATATGTAAATGGCATCTACATTCTGGTCGAAAACATTCGATGAAAACCACGTAAATAAAAATTTGACCGCACAATCAGCCAGAATTTGGGAACTAGTTGAAATTCATTCTCTAATATCGTGAAATGGCTTGGCTCTCGTGCCTCGCTTACAAATAGATTCAATAAGCCCGATTGGTTTACAGATGCATGCAGGAGTATGACCAGTTCATAAATTCATGTAGGAAATAACAGGGCGCTATCAATATGAAATTACGTAACCTCTATAGCGAGCCTTTCCATATTTCAAGCTTGGTTTAACCCGAATGGCTCGCAACTTTAGCACCGTATGAAAGCACCAAGATGCCGTTAATATTTTACGGGCAAATAAAACGTGTTTAAAAAAGAAATAACGCAAGTCTGAAATGCGAATAATAGATGCAGCCAGCTATCATCTTTTCCACGGAACGATTATCGCAGTGGAAGTCTTTAAACCTGAGACGAAATAAAATTGACGAAGTGAACCAACAGCACATATCATGATATATGTTACGAGCACTATCTGTTAAGGTTAAGGGCACTATGTCACAATTATGAAAATTTACAGAAATGCTGTTTACCCATTTATCATGGTGGCACATAGTGCTGTTTCCTGCTGGCTAAAATCGCTTACTATTCCATATAGAAAACAGTGCTTTGCAACCTCGAAATAACGGGAATAATACAATAACACAATGTCAAAAAACTTGGTTTTGTAAAAAAAAAAACATCATTCCCTTTATCTCCGATGCACCGATATATTTTTATGCAATCTGCCTACGAACATTGAAGAAGTAATATTCAGGTTGTACTTTAACAAATTTTGATATGATTTAAGCCAAGTTATTTTTGCCTGTTATGCAAAACTCTTATTAATAAAACACTAAATATGTTTTGTTTTGGCATTCACTATTAACACATGGTGACAAGGTACAGCGGTAACATTGTAAAACTTTTCGTGTATGTTTACACATCTGTATAACATCACAAATAATTTACAATATTGCGTTCCATAATCAATTTTTTATATGAGTACAGGAATACTTAGACGTTTATATAGTGTAATTTACCTTGCATACATTAAAACGTGCCCTAAGTGAACCCCCGATTATGACGACCCTACAGGGCATATTCACACGCAACTCAATCAAAATTTGGTTTGCAAAACTTCCATTTAGTCTGCTCAAAAATTACTCATGCATAAAGTTATAAAATCTAGTTAAAAGTATAGAGAACCTGAAAATCACCTAAATCTCGAAATTTTACTTCAAGGTAATATTCGAAACGTATCATCATTCGTAAGTATTACAATTATGAAAACTAAACGCAAAAGAATTTATTTTATTTTAACTGTTATTTTGGTTACTCTTTATGGTTACGCAAAGGAACTGTAAGCTGAGTCAAATAATATAATATATTTATTGAATGTTACTAAATGGTCTGATTACCCCTGGGGTGGTTTTCATTCCTGCTGGACCTACGAACTTGTTCCAGAACGCCTCAAGGTGCTCTCTCAGGTTAAAGTTGCAAATAGGACCTGGAGCCAAGGGACGATAATTATTATTATGTATTATTTATTCCTGGATCACTCTGGGGCGGTTTTCAGCCTCGCTGGACCTACCGCATTGTTCCATTGTTGCTCTGGCTATTCTGATGCTGCCATTCACGGCGCAGGGCACAACAGGATGCTAAACGAAGTACAGTGACTCACAAAAGTATTCAGACACCCACATGTTTAGCACTAGCGTGTGTATACGAGACAATATAAATCCATAAGCCTTGCGCAGACAGAGGAACGGAATAGCATTATGCCCCATCAACGTCAGAAGGACGAGCACTAAGTGGGGAATATGTAATATTCTGATAGTCAAAAAAGTAATCATACAGCGGAGGTGTAACCCTTATTGGTCTCGAAAGGCCCGTGGTATCCACCTCCAGAAGTTGTACGTACAAAGACGGGTTCCCTGCACACCAGTTGCGAGTCTGTTGTGGTAGTTAGAGGTAGTGGTCAGAACGGGGCGCAAGAAGCGTGAACTATCTGTGGAGTAACGCGAAGCAATCGCTATTCTCTATAAGCGAGGAAGGAGATATCGGGAAATTTCATAAACCCTCTACATTTACTTAAATCTATCGGTTCTATACTAAAGTAGTGCAAAGAAACGGGGAAAACACAAAATAAACGACGAACCAGACGCCCAAAAGTACTTATGTGCCGCGAACGAATGAACCTTATAGCTTTAGCACGTAAATAATTATTCATAAGTGGATTTCTTTAGCGGAATATGTCGCATCATTATCTGCAGACTCTGTAAGACTTCAAACTATACGAACTGTATTACATAATGCTAATTTCCACGGTGGACAGGCAGGATTAAACCATATACTATCTCTGCTGCAAACAGACAAAAACGCCTGCAATTTGCCAACGAATGCCATGATATAGGTCTTACGAATTTTGGAATACTGTGATTTTTTTTTTCCTTTGTGTAAAATGTAATATATTCTGCTGAGACTTCAAACGGTGTGCGCGGCGAAAGTCAAACACGGAATTGCAATCGCAGCACATTATATCTACAGTCAAACATGGAGAAGACAATGTGATGGTTTCGAGAAGGATGAAGGGGATTTTCGTCCTTGTGTTTCTGTGTTTGATTCTTTTCATCAGTAACAGCATTGGTGGAAGAATCAAAAGGTATTTTCTTTAGTGCCACGAGATGATTTGTGTGGCCTAAAGATATGCTGGCATTTTTGGTTAGCGTATCTGACGTTCTGGGAATGTATGCATGCCCTATCCAACTCTGGGAAAGTGTTGGGTTTAGAGAAAAACACCAAACAAGAACGCCCTTGAGGTTCTAAGCCTTCCAATATAGTATTAGCCACTTCACATTCAGGTAGATTCAATCTAGATATTATGGCAGCTTCCTTAACACAGCTCGCATACACAGAAAGAGCTTACTCAGGTTCTTGCAAACTATTAAACATCCTCAGTTATAACTGAGCACGCAACCTTGAGGGAATAAAAAAATTAAGAATATCTGAATGATGGGCATCAAAGGAAATATGATGTGGCACGGCTAAACTAATCCATTCACTAAGCGGACCTTGAGTGAAAGGGTAAATGACCCCAATCAGTTGTGCCTCTAGAAATATTTTACTCTGATGGAGTTTAGCAATCACTTTAAAAAAACTCTGAAAATTTTGGAACATTGAGACTATCAGTGGCTGGAAAGTTTCGTAGCGTAATCTCAAGTAGGTGTGTGATTTTGCCAAAAATAGATTACTACAGGGGTGATGCTGAAGAAGACATGTGCGCAGATGCACTGAAAACAGCGCTGGGGGAAATGAGCTTTGGACAGGTAAAGCAGTGTGGAGGGCAGTTGATGGATGCGTGGTTGAAATAAGTCTGAAAATGGGTAGGTTGCTAACTAGGTTAACTTGGAATGGATTGGGTAATGGCTGAAACATAATGGGATATTTTTGTGACATTAATACTAGCAAAGTTGACTACACTCTTAAACAATTTTTTTCAAAATTGATGTTATGTTTGGAAATGCTTTGTTAATTAAATTGCACATAGCTAAAATTCATTAGTCAAATAGCTTTGGTTTAACTGAAATTGTATATTTGCAATTTGGCGTCTTTCCGAACGTACGTATGACATTTTGGTCAATTTGTTTATGCGTTTTTTAACGTACGTCGGTAGCAGGTGGGGTGGAAATCGATTTGTTTGCACTTGTTGTTGAATAGAGATAGATCATGGATCCTATTGTGGTTTATTTGTTGCTTAAAAAAACAACGTAGGAAAAGGCGATGTTCAGTTCACCCCATAGTGCGCCGTTGTAAAGAGGAGTATTTTACGCTTTATTTCATGAACTTAAAGAAGACATTGAAAAGTTTTTAATTACTTTCGTATGTCTCAGGTATCATTTGATAAGCTCTCGACCAAGGTTATATCTACTGTAAAAAAGGATCCCAACAACGTTTATTTATTTCTAATTAGGAATAATTGTAAATTCTACGCTTTTAATTTCGAGAAATTGGCCGCCACGTGCCAGTGAAAATCGAATGTTAAATTACATTTCGTCAAATATTTCTGAGGCCATTTGAGATAAAGCAACACATTTTCGGATGGGAAAGAGAGACTTTCCACCTGTTATGAGTGTGGTGGAAATATCATCCCCCCTTCGCTACGTGCTTGGGGTTCACCACCTGGTTTTGGCCGTTACATTCGAAACATTTAAGTGTAATTCACGTTTACATAACGTTTATTAATGGGAATGTGAAAAGCAACAAAAAAGGTTGTCTTGTCGGTACTAGCTAGGGCTACCCGTTTTCGCATTATCAGTAATAGTATGTTTAGAGATGTGCGTAATAATACCTGAGAGGTATGCAAAACGACCTTCAGCAATGAGGCCAGGGTCGTGGATTTAGTAGATTACAATGGCTGCCTCATTACATTACAAATATTTACTGACAAAAGTCCATGCAATTGTTATGTATGTAATGAAAGCACGCGTCTGTAATGTAGTCATTGGTATCTAACTGAAAGCTCTGCAATCATGTTATTGACGGAGATAATATTGTCATTTCTTAAGTTAGGTTTCACAGAACAAAATTTTTAGCGCACTGTCTTATTACATGAAGTGTTACGACATTAAGGTACACGTAGCATGTGCAAGACAAAATTGTATTCAATTTACATCTGGTTCGTAAGTGTTAAAATATGCACTGGCATTAGCTGTTAGACAGACCGAGAGGGCCGTTTGTTGCCCGATGCTAACATCACGTCAACATTCTGGCGAACAAGCGGTTATGATGTGCGCGAAGCCAGTGCCCTTTAGACCTGCGGGCTTATTACAAAGCGTAGTATCTAGCCATGTAGAGTCGAGCCGACGTTTGTACGCAACGCGACGCAGTACTCATGATGGAGTGGAGTAACGCGGAGCTCACTGACATTGTTATAATGTATGGCACAATGTTGTGTAATGCAGCGGCAGCACGTAGGTGATATGCTGGATAGTACCCAGTTTTTATGGTGATTTGCGCATTATCGTTAACCTTTACTGCAGCAGAGTCGTTCATGATTTCAGGCTGCATGTTAGGTATTTATTACCATACATACTATTGTGAAGACAATATATTTTAGATGAACCATGTTCTCAGTGTCAGACTACAGCCCTTCACCTCTGTGGTAACTTATCGACATACATTCAAAATCAGGAACAAGGTATATCCATGCCTGCATATATCTACGTGTGGACAACGCCTGATTCTTATACACGTTAAATGCCAGTTTGCATTCCCTTCAGGCATTCTTTAATGGTGAACTCTTATTAGAGAAATAATTCTACACGTTAACGTCTTATCAAAAAGAAGATGTTTATATAAATAGCAACTCAAGTAATTATATTTATATTTTATTCAAATTTAGAGTAAGTATTAATGTAATATAAACCTATTTTTCTTTCTGAATATTTCAATGTTTCTACAGATCAACACGGCAATATTAATTTTACATATGGTGGAAGTATATCGAAAAATACTTACAAACGGTAAAAAGAGGAAACCAAGGACATCCAAAAGTGCGCAGTTAATAAATAACCTAATAATAATATAAAAAAAGGAAAATGTACGATGTTACGGAAATGTTTTAACGTGAGGGGAGTTAATTCGCAACTTGGTCCTTTTTATTGCGATTCCTTGCATCCTCTCCAAAAAGTACTGCTGTGCACGTACAAAATAACTGTAGGATAGTGGTCCGCATAATATCTGCTGAGACTTTTAAAATACTCTAACTGCACGTGTTTAAACCAACACCAGAAATTTCTTACACAAGTTCAACATATAATAAAAACAATCCGTTTGTAAATCGTGTAATATTGAGTACAATAATTTTAACACAAATGCTGCAAAAACATTATGTTCATGATGCAACGATCATATGTTTATGACTACATACACACCACAAAGTTAAAACCAGTAAAAACAGAAAACGAGAATTTTATGTACGCGGCCATATTGTGAAAAGTATGCAGACAACGTACCACACACCAAACGGACCCAGTGGTTGAATCTTACCACAGACCCGTGTATTACCACAGACCCGTGTATTACCACAGACCCGTGTATTACCACAGACCCGTGTATTACCAAAGATATTTGCAGCTCAGGAACACTTGCAACAGACAATCTCCGTAGACTACCAACAAAATGCAAGACACTGGGAAGGCTCAAATCAAAACTACCTCTAGCTACTGATCAAAATAATACTCACAGAGCCTTGAGTGGTAACAACTATGATTTAATCGTAAATAAATATTTTAGTTGAAACATCATGAATTAAAGGAATAGCTGTGAAAATACTAAGTACCATGCAGCAGCTCTTTATTTTGTGTGTGTTTTTCCAAACTTTACTTTGCTTTGTGTGGCCGTAACTATGAGTGTAGACCTCTCGTACGTATCTCTTGTTTGCCATTAAATACGTCATTGAGTCTCTTAAGTTTCTCCAAATTATTTTTTAATATGTAAATTAAGTTAATATATTATTTTCTCACACCAACTCAGTTGGGAGAACATGAGAACTCAGTTCAGGGGCTCCGTATGTATATAGATAGAGCACCTTTAACTAACTTATGATACAAGATGGCTTAACGTAAGCCAGATGGGTTTCTCAAAAATTATTAATTATTTAATAGACGGAGTCTCTGTGTTGACAAGTTAATCATACTTTCTTAATTAGAGCTTGATTACTGTGGCAACTCTTGAAATCTTCTGTAGCTGGTTCCGCTGGTCGTGGGCCTTAGTCTTCCCTCGCTAGGCTTTCGAGCCTTAGGGACGCGGTTTAAGTCTTTGCCGTATTGGCACACGCAATCACCGTAGCTCAAAGATGGATTTAAAATAATCGGCGTAGGTAGCGCGTGCAGATATAAAATATTATTCTCCAAATGCCGCGCGTCTTCGCCTTATCGGCAGTCTGCATTCCTGTACGGGACTCGGCCAATTAAACAACTAATTAAAATATCACTCAGGCCGACGACCCACTAGGACATCGCCCACCTGACGGAAAAACCAATATGGCTAAAAGCCTTAAAAACCGCATACTTAAACGACGCCTTTAAACATCGCGCCAATCACGAGATGGCTACACCATATTTTATACATACGTCTTGCGTTACCGTAGCAAACAATCAACAAATTCCTCTACGCAAAGCGGCCAACATAAAAAAAAACTTTTTGACTGAAAACAGAAAGACTTACATAAATAATTACATAAAATTACGTTATCTGATGTTAAAATAATTTGCAATTAATGTTATCAATTAGAGCTGGAGTAAATAATATTTATCTGACACAAACAAATAATAAGTAAAAAAAAAAGTTAACATACACTTTGCAAAAATAAACTGAGATAACTGTGACAGGAATAAATAGTGATTATTTGAGGCTTTACAATATTCACTTCGATGTCTCCACGTCTATCCCTTGGAGTGTTCTCCTTCATTTTCTCGTCGGACACACCAATTACGTTCTATGTACAATTTCTTAGCTGAGATAGTCACATTTTGTGCCGCTTCATAAATTTCCTCCCTCCCTCTAGTTCCTTGAAGAGGTAACTGTGTAAAGTACTTACAGGTGGTATTTAATGGAACTAAAATCGAACTAGCGAATATCAAATTCAGTCTTACTAAAATGAGTGAAATTCCACATATTATTTCAGCGTAATTTTATCCACGTTGGACGGTGGCTTATAATTATTTGCATTGAAAACAATGACTACATGTCAACGACTGTCAATACATTTTACTATTGCGCAAATCAGGAAGTGGAAAATGGGTAATTTTACGGTCAAAATCATAGCACCATAATAAAAAAATCCGTAAAATTACGGAAATGTATTAGTATAAACTATTCAGGAATTTACGTAAAATTAGAGATGCGTCGCTTTTTCAAAAGTATATTTCCGTGAATTTCATAGAACATTCCGTAAATGCATCCGTAAATGTACTTGTTGGTTCTTCTTTACTTCCGGTTTACTATAAATGGATGGCGAAAATATCTTCAACTTTCGTTACACGGGTAAGGAACACGGACACTGTGTATAAAAATAGAATGTTGAGAAGTTCAACTATTTTATCTGGAGCGGCATTGAACACGAATTATAAAGAGTTTGTGAGTCTAGCCACGAGTTTTTTTTTTTTCTGTTGGTAGTAATGTTTCAATCTTCTAATTGTAGATAACTTTCACAAGTAACTTGTGATGCTTTTAGATGTTTGAAGGAATAAATCTAAGTGGCGTAGATGTCCTAGCTACCGCAGAAACTATAATTTTTGGTTACAGTGCCGGAGAACGCTTTGCGTATAGATTCTGCACTGTACGCTCCCGAAAATGGCGGCTAACGAAGGTATTTAAAGTCATTGTAACCAGTGTCAGCACAATATGGCTGCTAAATCCAACGTAGTGCCAGTGCCTTTTTACAGATCTAGAAAAATGCAATACTCAGAAGATGGCCATTATTATACTTAATTTACGTTACGAATGGCCCTTTGTTTTACTCTAGGTTTGTTCGCTAATACGTTTTCTCAAGGTAATTAAATTTCATGCTAATTGTGAATTTTGATAATTGTTATATATATTTCGCTTTAATAGGAGCTAAAAAAATGTTGAGTTCAGTGATATCTTTAATAGACTCCGGCCTTAGTCTTAAGAACACTATAAATAAATTTGCAAAATATACCGAGTACTTGTTTGTACATTTAGAAACCTTTGTAAAATTACAACAATATCCTTTGTAATTTTGTAACTGTACAAGAGCCGTATTTGTAATACATCTATAAAAATATTTAATTGAACAGGAATCACTATAAATCGCTAAGTCCAAGTTCCAGATTATTACATTCTGTGATAAGTACTTCTGAAAATACTGAATGTGTTTACCAGCAATGTGCTATTGAAGAATGATTATAGAATTATGAGTGGCCAACGTTTCATTTTAACATAAGGATGAGAAAAAATCGATTTCGTAGTTATAACAGTACTTATCGGATGCCTTTGGTACAATTCTAAAGCACTACGCAAATTAAGTCCTTTTAGACCTAACAATCTACGAGTAATTACAGGTCGTAGCAAACACATAATCCTGGATAACTGCTCGCAACTTCTATCTTCAACAGGGTTATGATGCTTCACATCACATAAGAAAATATGTTAACTTCAAGTAATATTTAATTTTTACGTTCTAATCAGGTAAGTTCCCAAAGTAGCAGTTGAAAATACATTTCCTGTTCATTTTCTCCGTCGCGTTTAGAGACAAGTGTGTTTGTGGAAATAATTCGTCTTCATTTTATATTAATTACGTAAATAATAATATAAGCATCACTTTCATTTTGCTGTTGTTTTCTATGGGGTTTACTTTTAGTTTTATAACGTAACCGCTGTCATTTGCTCATTTTGGTTTGAATTAAATGACCGATGTTAGTTGGAGTTTTATAACAGTCCGACGTGCATATTTGAACGCAAATATTATGTTCGTGTTGTAGTAAATTTATAAATGATTCAAATATCTAACTTAAGTCATTTCTGAAGAACACTTTCACATGCATGATGTAAAAATACACTACTCGGACGCATTCCCTTTGAGTATGTATTTCCCCCCTTTGTGAAGCAAGTGTCATACACCGTGAACAATGCTAATTAGTTCTCCACGCCTAATAATTATTGTTTATTTAGATATTGAAATGAGCTCTGTAGGATTATTATTTCTCAGCTAACCTTATTTTATTTTTTAATCTTGTGAAACGCAGTCAAATTTTGTGTCAAGCAGACTAAACATGAAATCAACCTACACCGTGAAAAAAATAACTAAGAACACTTCCTAAACTGCAATGGAATATTTAACCTATATATCGAATGAAATAATACTACATGTGACGCTGCAAATATAAGAATGTTTGCCATCACTTGCATGCGAAGATGGGAACACTTCCCTGAGCAAATGTAGGAACGCTACCATGAATGTATAGGTACAAACTTTACACATTCACGCATTCTCACTACACGTATACACTGATGCAAAAAAATTGCGAATAATTTCTTAGAGTGCACTTCTCTTCAGTAAAAATTTGATCGTTCGCTGCCATGATGTAGGGATCAAGCACAATTATCTCCAGCTAATAAATGGATTCGGCGGCTGTGACTACACAAACCAATGCATCAGACAGTTTTGTAAAACTATACTACGCCCTGATCTAGTATAAATCCAGGACCCACTTCTTGGCACCATGCTGGCTTCTATAAATCATATCTTCCCCGGAGAAGTAGGGCAGACAAAAATCACAACTCAAAGTATTAAATAGTAATTTTGGCTCTGCGCCAAATCCTGTAAAATTGCATTTATTCCCGTGAGGATCTGGCAAAGCCGTCTTATCGAATCGGTGGCAGCTTTTGACAACTTTTACTTGAAAAGGAAAATAACTGAGCTCCTCGCCTAGTTAATTTTTTTTCTAATATGTTACCAACCAATCAGAGAGGCTTGCGAACACTTGTAAGATCATAATTATTTTTATTAATTTAATAAATGTAAGAGTAATGTTTCTTAAGTTTTAGCCACTACAGAAAGCAGGGCCAAGTATGTACTTATAAGCAAATCCTCCGAGACTAAGCACCCTCATATGGCGAGAAGGACGGACATATAAAACTTCACGCCAAAAATTTGGCATGCCATTTTATAAGCATAGATTCGACAATCATATGGTTCGTGACCCACTATAGTCTCACCGTCTTTTTAACATTATGTTTATTCGTGATACAGGAATTTTTCATTTTGTTCTTGTAAGCTACCAGACGGTATCCATCTAATTCATCCTAAAGTGACGCAAGAATCGTTTAAGGACAAAAATGCACTAATATTTATCCAAATTTTTGCTTTGACACATTTGAGATGGTGGGTGGTTTATACACTAAAATTATCTTCTTTAGTTTCGAAATCATACTAACTAATTAGCACTACTCTTTAATGTATATCAACCGCGAGGCATTGTCGTATGAAAGTCTTTAAAGTTACGTAAAGTTAATAATGAACCATTTATGTGACGTCATTTCTGGTTTTCAAGTGTTCCTTAACAAACTGTATTTATTATTATGTGAAAATAATACTACAGGAAGAGTTGCCGTGTTGAAAATTCAGTGTAATATTTTGCGGAGTAATACATGATCCTGCCTCCCAATAGAGCATTGCTGCACCGTTTCTCGCGTTAAGGATTCAGCACTGTCTATGTTTCGTTTGCACTTGTACTTACTTTTTAAATAGTATTCAACTTCGCTGGGTATTTACAAAAGTATTCGATGTCATAAATAAATTTTTTTTGTAAAGTACTTACATTATTAATTTTATTTTCACAGTGCCAGTAATGTGCTTAAATACTCTCATTAGTAATCTGGTCACCTAAAATAATAATATTGTTTTTTTCTCGAGTGAGGCTAATCAGGTTCGTAATGTAACGGGTGAATACTGCAAAGGTTAAAATAAATCAATTGCATCGGTATAGTACAATCATGGTTACTTCCAACTTTTTTAGAATCCTGATTAAGTTCTACTTTCATACTATTCAACCACCTCCTATAAACAAAGCTCAGGTAAGTCTAGAGAATTACGCCAAAGGGACAACGCACCGCATTTTTGCGCTCTCAGTTTAATAATATTTTGCCTGAGAACTATTTCTTACCATACATTACCAACACGACTATATTATCTCTGTTCTTGTTCATATAAATTAAATCAAATAAATGAAATGACATAATTTTTATATAAAATATAAGTGAAAATTTAAATTAACCAAAGATACTGTTATGTTAACAGATGTATAAAATTATTGTGATACGTGCTGCATTTAGGAGACAACCAAACACGTAAAACGTGGGATGACTTTTGAGACGTTTGATTGAAATTTTGCGGTGATACTGCGGATAGACTATAGTTGCCTAAACCGAGCTATATGGCGGAGTTGTTGTACACTGAACTCGCATCCCGGAGAACCAAGGCTCGAATTTCGGATTTCCATGCATTTCCGAATTCACCCCAGCCGTATTCTGGGATAACTCTTTGATACTGGCTATGGCTGACTCCAAGGATGGTAAACCTGAAAGACTGGAAACTCAGTGTCATATTATTTTTACATCATACAACCACTAACTATACATTTACAAACAAAATAGTAGTGTTTCCGGCATTACAGTGGCAAAAAATCTAGCTTTACGATCATTCAAGAAGTATGATCCACTTTACGATAAATTCAAGTAGGGGTCAGTAAACATGACTGTGGATGTAAAATATATTTTTAATCATATATTTGTACGGCAAATTATAAAGAAACAAAGTAAAGCGTAAAGAACTCTAAAACATACATCATTTTCTGTTCTTTAATAATTCGTATTTCAAGAAAACTATAACGCTACAAAAACTTCAAAATTTTTTCCACTGTTTTAGTAATACCTTCGTGCAATGGTTTGATCGAGTAAAATTCTAGCCACTAGGATATTGCAGGTTTGGTACTTAGCGTTGGCTTATATTCTGAGATCAATATAACAACTTTCAGTTGGAAAATATAGAAAAATTTCACTCAGTTGTAACGGGTCATCAACTTTGGAGGGTCACGGTTGGTTTGTCAGTACCGTTTCCAGTTGGCAAATGTTAGCGTGCTGCATGTTCCTCAGGATATTTATAATATCAGTTTAATTCATCTCGCTATTGCATTTTCTCTCAAAATATTTCTATGCATAATGACTATATTAAAAAAAATTGTGTACATTACATATTCGTTAATATAAATTTTTTATGAAACAAACTCAACTAAAATATATATTAATGACTGAATAAATATAATATATAATAAATTATATTTGTATTTAACGTCCTAAAAATTAACATGCAAATACATACACATAATGAATGACTCTGGGTTATATGTTTGAACCACGTCGTTGCAAGCTGTAAGTCTAAGCTGCCACCATGTTGATTTACTAATTTATTTTATTTGTGTTTGTTGTACAGTATTTTTTAAATTAAGTGTCAGAAGTAAATTTTAATGTATATATATAAATACTTAAATAAATAACTGCACTGAATTTTTATACATACATACCGGCAAAATATTAAGCTCAAATGCAGAGTTTCACATTGAAAATTACTAACTGCTTCTATGAGTATTTAAATATTTAGGAAGCTTGTAGTCGATTACAAGTAAAGCGCTATTTTTAGATTCTCTTAAAATTTTCCGAAGTCATTTGGTTAATAACAACATATTTTTTTACTCGTCAATCTAAACATAAAATTACACGGTTCGGATACTTCTCCGAGTATATAGACACCTCTTGCTCCAAAACTCTACGCATGAAATATAAGGCTCTTCAAAATGAAGTTATTTATTTAAACGCATTCTCTTAATTTAAAGATAACTAACTATTAAAAATTGTTTTATAAACACGCACTATCATCTGTTCATTCCTTTCCACGCACTGCATTAGAACTGTAAGTTTTTAAGTGGCGAGCCGGAAAAGAAATTTAAAAAGCTTTGTCGACTCTCATAACTTTCCTACGGCGAAATAAGTTCACACTATAAACTGTGCACGTCCAGTAATTAGTTACCTTGTATTCTACATAGTTACATCATTTGTAATCAAGACATGGGCAGTGCATTACCAACTCCCTCTGGATTTCTTGATGACGCACGGCGCGAAGGCCCTGCTTCCAGGAGCCAGGAAACTTCCAGTGCAAACGAAGTTGCCAAACATTTCCAGTGCCGAGTTCTCACTCCGCACCGCCGAGTCTCTCGAGAATGCTTCCAAAATGAGGAAGCGTCTCTTCCTTCTGCACTTCCCTCCTCCCTCCGCCAGCTACGGAGAACAGGCGCTTTCTTTCTGTCATCAACCAACAAATGTAGCTGCGAAATTTTGGCTTTTCATCGCAATAAATCCCTTCAAAATTTCGACATGCCGATTTACATCCGAAACTTTTTTTCTGCATGGTTAAACCATCAAAACTGCGAAGAAATGCCGGGAATTTTTTTTGCCTGTGTTCATTAAACATGCATTTATTTACCGGTAATTTAGGTATTAACAGTTGCTTCTATTGTAGCTTCAATTTAAAATGACCTCACTGAAACAGTTTTGGGACCACTTAAACTAGACACACACAATTGTTTTATTATCGCCTCAAATATCAAAGTAATAATACTCTGAGAAAAATATCCTTGTAACTACAATTGTCTTATCGTTGCCGTATTAATACAATTAATTCTTTATCGTATAATTGAATATATTGCCGTGGAAGTAAAACAAACTAGGTTAATAGACGTCAGAAATAAGCACTTGTCAACGAAGAGTAGCCCTTTTACCAGTCGATGCAGAAATGTTTATATCTTATTAACAAAGGTGTCATAGTCTCAATAATATGTGACGTTTGTCTATGAGATGGTTGATTATAACAATTATTGTTCAGAGCTGAACATACGTAATACCTGTTGTGCAGTCAAGCCAAGTGTAATAATAAACGATTAAATAAAATAAACTCTATACGGACTAAATAAAGGCATTTATGCAATGTTATGTCAAATTTTTTAAATCAGTTAATTACGTTTTTATATTTTTACCACAACCTTATTTTTACTGATGCATATGTTGGCAATTAACTTTGTCACTGTGGCTGTTTGGGACAGCAATTTTATGACATAGAAACAACAACTCCATTCTTGCCATTGCTTGTAGCCTACGATCTAAAAGATTTGTGCCTCATTTATTGTAAACTAAAATTGGTAGCAATCAAAAAATAATTTCTAAAAATTTAAAAATTAATAATATTTTGAGAAATTTTTTGTGCAACTTAACCATGGAAAACAAATCACAAGGAACCTGGTTACGCATATATTATTATAATGTGCTTAAACACTGTAAACAGCTGCTAATATATGTATAGATGAAAGTAATTAATTTTTAAGAATTAGCAAAATCTATCAAGATTACAAAAATTTTACTTATAACACGTAGCTCGTGATTGTCCCGTGCATCAAAACGGTAAATAATACGGTCAACTTTGAGTAACTGAAAAATAAGCCGATTTTAGTCATACAAAAACGGATTATATTTACATTATATCTATACAATGAAAGCAGAAGTCGTGCAAAATCACACCACTCTGCGAAACACAGGCCCGCGACTGAAATGGTATCGGGAAAAAGTACGCTTTGTTCAGTGTAATCTCCCTCGAAATTGTAACCGATCAGTGTTTTTCAGCTAATGATCATAATCCCATGGATCGATATAGGGAGCGACTAACATGATACCGTTATTATTAACACTTCTTGGGCTGTTTTGTCAATTCTCTGCTTCAGTGGGGAATTTCATCCATGCCACCCGGTGAGCTTCATTAAAAAAAAAGAGTATCGGAAATATTGAGAGTTGTGGCTATGAAACATGTAGGATGGGATAAACTTGTATTTTTACGAGAGAAAAAAAAAAGGAACAGTATAAAGGCGTTTGCGCATTTAGTTTAAAATATCAGCTGCTAATAGTTCATTGAAGTGTCTACTGTGGGGGCTGGTCTTGTCTGCTGCTTTCAACATTTCTGATATTTTATAGAGCATATTAACGTGGGGGGAACTGAGTTCCTGCAAAGCGTCGGCGATTGTTTTCTCAGCTACTGCACAGTTGTGTTCTATAAATATATGTGATTATTTTTTCATACTGCTTTTAATTACTATCCAGTTCGTGTGCAACGTATTAAGGCATTTTACAGCCACAGTCGATCCAAGCTATAAGAAATTTAATTTTTTCGAGTGACATCATAATTTTATCCAATTAACGATGCTGATGGTTGATTATGCGTAGGACCAGAGCCTAACCTATGTGTCACTGAACCTGCAAATGTTTTCTGTCCTTTATCCATTCCGACCCACTGACACAACTGTGTAAGTAACTAACAGGAAGGATATTTCTGGCCGATGCTCTACAGTTCTATGCTAGATGTCCAATGATTTTCCTCAAGGTAACTGATGTATGAATCGTATTACTGTTATAGGTTATGAATTATTCATATTTATAAAGACGAACACGAAGCCAACATCTTTTGTTTGTGATACCAAAAAAACGTACTGCGTCGGCTTAAAGTACAACACGCATTATACACATTATTATTTACAACAACTGAAATAGAAAATCATATCAGGTCTGAAAGGACTAAGAATTATTATCTCTTCCAGCAAAAATTTCTTCCGGTCCCTGAACGAACGGTGTTTGCCATCCAAGTAGTCTGTGGCACTACCCTGCAGTTTCCATGGCAGAAACGCCGGTTATTTACACAGCCCAATGCCCCTCGACTGGGTGTATAAACACGGTGTTATCCCACCTATCGCCCTTCTCCACTCCTATCAGCCACCTGTTGATTGGCTGGCACGCCCAAACTCCTTCCGGGCACACAGCAGGGCGTGGGATTAGTATTCACCTGCGCTCGAGTGGCGAGAAGGGAGAGATTGTGTAGGACGAATGTGTTTCTTGTCACTGGTTGGTTTGCGTTGTCCTTGTTCCCTGAATAAGAGCGTAAAAGTGTTAAAAAAAAATTTTTACGCTTCGAGGAGCATTAGTATTATATTAATTTAGCTTAAGATTATATAAAGTCTGACTAAACTGAAGGAACAATTACTATATCAAATACTTGTTAAGACCATTAATGTAACGTCAAATCTTCTACATTATAGTCTTTGTAAGAAATATTTTATCACATGAACGCTAAAATTTATTGAATCACTAGAATACCACCAAGTAATTTCTTTGAAATATAATGTATTTTTCACGAATACACTGATGGCTATTAAAATTGCGACACCAAAAATGGCGTTATCTACTACAACCAGATATATTGGATAGAATATTCATCATACACATGTGATATGATTACTCTTTCAGTTCGTTATGACGTACAGAACATGAGGAAATCAGTACTGTGTGACCCAACCACGGAAGGCAATAAAGTAACACTCAAGGGGCTCTTAATATATTAGCCATTTAATGTTTCCTTTTTCATTATGCAAACAACGTGATACGTTTGAATATTAATTAGCAAGTGTTCCAGATCGCCACAGAGGGGTCCGTGATGTCGTGTGGTTAGAGCACCGAAATCCCACAGAAGTGATTATTCAAGTTCAGTTCCCCGGAGGAGTCAAACCAGATATTCGTGTGGGTTCCACCTCATGTCACGTATCTCCTATGTATGCTGAAGACCTTGGTCTTGAGCGCCCTCACACTCTCTCAGCGCAACGAGAATCAACTGATGAAGACGTACGAAAGACGACGCCACAGTCAGTGCTGCTGGCCAAGTACTGTTACCGTCCTCATGAGGCCGATAACTTAGGCTACAGGTTCTCAACATCCCCTGCTAGTTGCTGGCCGTTTTTCCAGAGACATTATAGGCCAGGAGACAGGCCTGAGGAACTCCGTGGTTTATAAAACGAGGCTACTTGTTAATAGCGGTATGTGAAGATGGGGAGGCGTAGATACATAATGGAAATGGAAGCGATGACCAAAACACAAGAGCACACATGATAAGTAGTAAAGCACATAGATTAAAATGTTCGGGAATGGCAAAGGGCCACGTAAAAGGGTGAGTAGCATTAAGGGTTTAGGTAGAAGAAGTAAATAGGCAGAGGGAGGAATAAATTACATATACCGTGTATATTCCAATAGACTATTCAAAATTACGAAACTAGCTGTGATGTTCTGGAGTCAAATGGTCGTTTTAAAATATTTGTAAAAAAAATTAAAACCAAAATACTGAATAAAATATATAAAATATCCCAGTTTGTGTACCGAATATAAGAACTTAGGATATAAGGCGTGGAAACGGAACAGCAGCAAATTTCAAAAATCCTTGAACGTGTCCCCTCTATAATTACATCACCGCCTAAAGTTTTAGAGACAGAGCATTCTAAATAGAAGCGGGCAATATGGATAAAACAGGTTATAAATTTAGTTTTGGGGTTGGAAACCCGCGCCAACTTTTACTGCTTTTATGAAGTGGTCAACAAAAATAAATACTTAAGTTCTTAAAAAGTGGACATATTGAGGCTAAGTGATACACCATTAACGTAGTCTGCAGAATTGTAGGCAATAGACTTTGATTTGGAGTCAGCTTGACTTTGAAGACTTTGACGTTCATGTTATTTTCGCAATTTGATTTAATGATATTCAATACACCCAACAGTAATTTAGACTAGTAAAAAAGTGTAACACAAAAAAGGACCGTATCATTTATGTTACTTCTCAAAGTGATAGCAGTTAACGGACAAAGTGACAGTGGCTTAAGCATCTATGGGACGTAAAATTTAGAGCTCGGAGAATTTTTCCAATCTGAAACCCCAAAACCCGAACCAATGGCGATCAGAGAAGTGCTGGTCATTTAATGTATGAAAGTAATCTGCTGTAGACTGTAAAAAAACTGCCAAATGAACTCAGCAAACGTAGTTAAAAAGTGGTTGAAATACGCATGCATAAAGCAAAGCCAACTTTTGTAGAAAGAAGGATTTCCGTCTTAGCTATTCAACGCCGCCGAATTTTCCCTTGAGCTATTACTAGTTAACTTTTTGAACCTCACGTTGGGGAAGACTTATACTGAAACCACTCCCCTCCTTTTCCCATCATGCGCTCTCCATATTGATAAAGTAACAGACTCTTAGAACATACGATATATTTTTATTGCAGTTATGTCTACAGCATCACCGACTCAACTTCACACACTTGCTGGTGCTTTTACTGTCGTAAACTCTACTAGGTACTTTAATCCACTTATGCGTAGTGCGGTAACTTATTTCCTATTGACGAATACGTAATATGAACAGCCATAAAGTCACGAGGCATTCATGGAAAATATTTTCTTCGTGAATAATTGTGTTGAGTTAGCCGTTACAGAAGTATTATATTATGCATCCTGCAGAAACGTCTTGAATCCCAAAAGATGGTGTACTGCAGCTGATATACTTTAAATGAAATTTTCACCTGCTGGTGGAATATTGTGCCACGAAGAAAAGAAAGACGGTAACGTACACTAGAATCGAAACAAATTTTTTAAACGGCAGTGAGAAAGTAGAAATGCACTCAGGATGATTGATGGAGAGCTCGGAGCAAAAAGTTTGTTTGAAACCTGAGGCTTTTAGAGACCATTAGGATGGTCAGCTGCGACGTGACCCGAACAAGCAAGGGGAGGGATTCTTGAAAGATCGGGTCGTACAAGGAACGAACTTCTTGCGAAACTGAGTGTAAGGGCGAACTTAAAGTGCTCCGAATAGTGTTCTTCGGTTTGACTGACCTTGAAGCGGTAACAAGGGCGAGAATTCAATTGGTAATGTACTTGGGAACGAGTCTGATATGATTGGCTGATTGGCCGCTGTGAGTTGAAGGGAGCTATGTCTATATTGACCCTACAAATATGCCAAGAGACGCATATACACTCTTAACCTTAAATAGTGTAATGAACAAAAAATAATTGAAAATGGCTTTAAAAAATTGGTAGCAGCTTACTGGTTATCACGTTTCAATTTCAATTACTTGCAAGATCGCTGCAGTTCTGCATTTTAATACTAGCTTTGTAAGCGTTGTAAAATTGCGAATACTTGTGAACAGAGATAATGTCCACAACTAAAACAATTATAGTCAATTTCTGAAACATAGAAGATGGTAAAACTAATAATTTTTAATCTTTTAACCTTTTTGCTGAACAGAATACGTGTTGAACGATTACTATTCGTTTGCTACTGTATATATATATATTTTTCACATTTAAGACGGCGAACGATGTAATGGGTAGAGTGGGTCACATTGCGAACGCGTTCTTTTCTATTTGCTTTGGGCGGACGTACAATCCCACCCACCACCAAAACTATTTATGTATTATAAATTAAGTTTATTTAATTAAAATATACGAAAAATAAATATCAGAGTCTTCCTCTCATTCACGAGAGAACGATAAAATATTAATAGCACATTTTATGTCCTACCTCGTGACATGACAAATAATACATCGTTAATGTGATTTTTCATTCATTTCACTGATTTTCCAGCCTGTGGCAGTCTCTTAACTGACTGCCATAAATTATATAGTATTTTACTTATAGTTTTTTGCTATCAAACATTGTGATGTAGTGTATTAGCAGTCGGCTGCAAAGTCGCTAAGGTAGTCCTTCAAGGTCGTAGAAAATGACAAAAAAGATATTAACAGATAAAAGCCGCCAGTAAGTCCCGTAGGGCCACGAGCTTAAAAGGACCTCATTTATTCTACGTTATGTTAGTATCCTTGAGTGCAAAACGTTTAGCACGCGCAAGTATAGCGATATTTGGAGGCACACCAGATAAAAGAAAATCGATTCGCAGAACATTTCCTACACAAACAAGGACAGTTTCCTGCCATTTTGTTCATTCTTTAAGAAGCAGCATATATTACGCAACTGAATCCTCCACAAGAACTGTCGAATTTTCCACGTATTTAGTTAAAAAAAAAATTATCCCAATCAATTAGCAAACAAAAATTTACTTCTTGGAAAACATTTGCTTGTATAATTCAAAGCCGTTTCAATGATTATTATTTAGACATTTCTTGATACTGCAGTAGTTCAGTACTGTGTGACTTGCACCTTTGGGGCCACGGTGGTTGAGCGGTTAGACTGATCGCCTCCTACCAAGGCGAACCGGGTTCTATCCCCGGCCGGTTCACTCCGGATTTTCACAAGTGGGAATCGTGCCGGACGATGCTGCTGGTCGGCGGGTTTTCGCGGGGATCTCCCGTTTCCCCCGCCCTTTCATTCCGGTGCTGCTCCATACTCACCTCGCTTGACCATCATCGGCTCTGAAGACTTCGATGTTAAAAGTCGCCCAAATCTCTTCACTCGCTCACTCGCACCTTGTACTGCGGTTATTAACTTAAGAGAGGGTTTTATTTTAGGATGTCTATGCCGATTTCCTTAAACCCTTCAGAAGCCAGACAAGCAAGTATTTAATGGAATGTAGTTTATCGCTTCAACTACGGTCACGTCAGCTCTGTTCAAAATATGCCACGACGCCCGCACGCAGGAATTTAATACTGTTAAAACAGGAGTAATTATGTCTCACCTCTTTCACATCTTCCATAACCTTCGACTCATTGTTAAATTACACTAGGTTACGAGAAAATATACATATGGTGAAAATTTCTACTTTGCATCAAGGGCAAACGGCTAACAGCTTGGCTTCCCTTTGTGGATATAATGTTCAGGAGCACCAATACAACAGGCAAACTGTAAAAACTTTCACAGAATAACGTATTATTTTACTGAAATAACGTATTATTTTACTGAAATAACGTATTATTTTACTGAAATTTGTAGTGACTGTACAGAAACGCCATTCGTAATGAAAAAAAAAACATAAAATACAAAATCTTTCTATATTTCCAGTGGCTTTTTGTTGTAGGCCCAAGCAATTCCAAGACTATACAAAATATTGCTCCGAAAAATAAATCTCCTTCTGTAGTTATGAGAATTCGTGTGTGACCTTCAAAAATCTGAAGGCAGCACAAGTCAACTTGTTACACAAGGGAACACTCCAGACACTTCGGACTTTGTTAGATATTCCCAGAAATAGAAAATTATTGCTCATCACACACAAATTTCCGCCGTTATTGGATTAAAAATATTGTGTGACAACATAGTGTGTTTCATTAAGAGTCCAGTGTTGGAAGTTCTTCGATTCGTGCTCAATGTCCTATGCACAAACTAATATTATAAAATTATATTTTTATCAGCAGTGTAACAAGCGCATATAACTAAAGAAGTCTTTGTTTTGTAATCCCAATTTATCAATTAAAGATAGAGTAAAAATTTATGAGCCATATTTACTGTATGTTTCATAAGTTCAAAGAAGTTATACGAAACATACGGAAATAAGTATTCCTAATTTTACGAATATTTCCTCAGAAAATTATTACCAGTCAACGTTCGTAATTACATTGATTTTCTCTAAAAACTCAAGCATGACATGTTCACAAAAGTACTTTATCGTCAATTCACAAGAAAAGATTTTTTTTTTTTTTTCAAAACAGTTTTTAGCTATCTTTACAAAATGTTCTACTGCGTGCTGCATGTTTTTCCCCAGTGGCACTACGAGAATATCCAGTGCCCCCGAATAAGATAAAGCCTTCTGTACATATCCAGTTTTCGTACACCCGTGCGTTTGGAATCCCAGTCGCAAGCTTGCCCAATGCGGCTGCGCGCAAAGTGCCGTAATTGCGCGTTGATTGGAGGCGTACGTGTCGTCGATCATCGCTGATTTCCTGAGAACTCGTTTCACGGGGCATTGCCTCTTTCATCGCCTGGCGTGACAGATAAGTTGCTAACCGCAGGTGCATTCAACAGCATTTGCATTCCAAAACGACTTATGTGATCAATTAAATAATAGTCGTAAAATGGCATGCCGCGTGTATTGCAGTGTTGACAATATTATTTATTTCAGTAAAAATCCTAAATGTTTTAAGTTTGCATTTTTTACGTGGCCAGACATAGGTAGAACCACGCATGTATGGCTTTCCACCTCTAAACTGTACTCTTTCTAAGAAATTCAGGGGTATAAGCTATCCTTTGCTGATACTTATTTTCCCGACATTTTATTTTCCAGTGGTTTCCTGCTGTCGAACGATGGTATTTTTACTTTTTCTATTACATTCATCTCACCATGAAGGTGACTTGTCATTTCAGTCTATTTTTACACTTTAGTGGTTGTCCTTGGTGTCCGGAGTATGGAAGTGGAGTGGTTGACCTTCCATCCACCACCGTTCCCCACACATGAAGGGGATTCTAATTCTATATACTATGCCTTATAAAGTGGCACTAACTGCTACGACAACATTTATATCTATGCACGACATTACAACTCCTTTCATCAGTGTTGGCTAAGTAAGCGGAGAGGGGATGCCTGCACTGCCTTTCCGGATCCCCCTCCCCCCCCCCAAAACTGGTCCTTCCCTTCGGAGTCATGTCCTTATGTCTCAAGTACGTTTTCACGTCGTGTCATTTAAGTTGGTAGCATTGTTGGCTCTCGCTCGGAAGTGGCGGGTTCAATTCCCAGCACCGCGCTTAGTGATTGATGGGTCTGCCTCATCTTCATATACTCCTACTGAGTATAAAAAATACGTAGAGGCGATAAAGCGTGGCGGTTCCTTTGGTGTGGGCGTACCTATTCTCTGATTGGCTGCGCGAGGCTCTGGGAATGGGCCTTGTGACTGATTGGCTACTGCACGCTGATGACGGTTCTCTCTTGGCTGTGCGGCCAGCTGGTGAGTAGGTTGACACCTACTGATTGGCGTACGGCGTTCCAGCACGTTGCTGGCCAGTGACGCCATTTTGCTAGCGTGTGCGGATGGAGTTCACGTTATAAGCGGCTGTTTCGCCCACAGACTAAAGATGATGTAGACCGCTTATTCGTCTTCTGCTCATGTACCCAACATTGACCTATCCCGAAGCAACACAACTGTCAAAGATACATGGTCAACAGTGATGAACGTGTTTGTTTGTATCTTAATTTTCAAAATACAAGCACTTTAATATGAATAAAATATTTTCACCAAACTTCAATTTATTAAAACTGCATTACAAATTGGTTAGAGGAATTATGAAACTTCTCTAAGCACTTGTTTACAAATCAGTTTTCTAACCTAAAATCCAAGCCATGTCGTTTTCGCTAGACGTGTTGGCAGAAAAGCAGTTCAATGTTGGGACACGGTGAATGGCTGTGCGCAGCCAGCGAGATCGGTCTACCTCACATTTAGTGTCTGGTTTCGCCTCTGTATTCTTAAGTGTTCCGTGACGATGCCTAGTCTACAATTGGCGTCCTCCGCAGGCGTATCAAAAACAAAGAAGTAGGTGTCCACCACTGCAATTCCCGACGCAGACCTTTTAATAAGAGTCGCCATATCGCACTTAATTATACGCTCCAGAACGTCATTTGTTTTTACATTTAGGAAATTGTTAATGATTAAGGAGTCATTCATAAGTGCCAAGTTGTGCGTAAATGTGACAATTATTTAAAAATGTTATTTGAGAGTTAAAATGCTTTTGTATTTACTCTTCGTTATTGAATAATGACAAATTTTTTTTCTGCGAGTTAGTTATTGTACTTTTGAGCGTTCTAGCAATTATTTCGCCCAGTGCGAAAAGTAAACTCGGCACTAGTGCAGCACACGCCAAACCATTAATTATTTCTAGCTCTTGAGTTTTTTGATCGATGTATAACTGAACTGGAAAAAGCGAATTGGGGTCACAATTTGGACGCCATATAAAGCACTACTCATTTAATTTTTAGAGAATCCTGGAGTTAAGAACACCTACTTAAATACACGAAGAAAAATTCAGGTTGGTCATCGTAGTGTCTCAAGCTGCCAACATTATTTCCGCTCGTAACAAGTCTTCATCTTATGATTATACAATAATTGATAACTTTGCAGGCAATAGTCATGCCATAAAAATTTTTTAAAATTTCTGAATTTTTCTTAATAGCGTGTATTACAAATAAATGTTCGTTTGAGTTTTTATTTCGTGTTTAATTTGTTTTCGTTTGAATTTAAGGTACGTCGTATTGGTTTATCTGACACCCCAGTACATACTATAATGATTTGTTATGTGATCATATGTTGTGTATTTTTTTCGGGGGATAAATATGATAATGAATTGCATACCCATTAATCCGTTAATCACTTCATATTTCATGCATACTTGTTACTGTGCATCAGTGTATTTACAGTTGGGTAATGCTTTTGTCCGCGCATTCTACTAAATCACGGGTTTTGCGCATTCCTGGCGGGAGCTCTGGCGCATCGATCTGAATTCGTAATGAATAATTTATGTTACGTGATTATTTGCAAGGCGGATCTTTAAAATAGCGTTACAAATACAAATCATCGCTAATTCTGCAGTTTTAAGCCATTTCATGAATGGAGTTCACTAAAATAATGAAAATATCTTGCATTACGAACAAATAAATGGCTTTAACGAAACACTGTCCGCTGTAAATGTTTTCCACTGCAACATATTTAAATAACCACTGCTCATGTTTTTCTACAACATATCCCGTATTTTACTGCAATAATTTGTCGTGTTATTTATCAATATTTTCTGCCTCGTGCACATTTAAATTTGACAATCTGTTACATATGTCCACCCAGGACTCGTAGAAAGTTGCCTAGTTACGATTTTTTTTACCCCGTTTATTTTTTTGTTTCCACATAGTTATTTTCTTTAAAAGGTGCAGGTGGCGCACTTTGTATAGAATATATATTTTTTTTTACACCTGAAAGCCAATCCACAATATTTAATTAGAATTATTGGTGATAAAGTGTACGGTCAGTTGCCAATACCAACACGTACAGAGTTGTGGATAATTGTTTCTTATACATCTGGCACGCCAAAAAAAAAGTTTCTAAGGTGATTTGTGATTTGGTTAGCACAATTATGACGCTGACGTTAGAAAGTACTAAATATATGATGCAAATGAAATACCTGCTAAAATTCACAAAAATCAGTCCCATGCTTAAATTCTAAGGCTTTTGTTTATTATTAAAATAATTTCACATGTTATAAGTGATAGTAAAGGCATTATTGCCAAGGTATGTATACATATAAATTTTTTTAATGTATGTATGCATGTGACTTAACACAGCCTGGCAAATATGAAGTTATGCAATCCCGGCATACTTTGGCAGGCAATACCGTGCGTACAGACCCATTACATCGTCGTAAGGTTAACTGATTATCTTACTTTCTAATGTAGCACTGTCTTAGCGTAACACGTGACATAGAGGGCTTTCACGTCACAGATCTGTGGTTCAAAGGCCGGCGCCTGCATGGTTCATTAACAGATGGTCATGTCGACACCAAAATTCAGGAACATTTATCCTTACAGCTGTTGTGGAAATAAGATTATAAATAGCGGTGTTATCTATTTTTAACAGATAACTTTAACACTCTGCAATCTGTACACATTTACTGAAATTCTCTACAAAGGAGAAATTAGTCGTCTTTATCTACCACGATATGGAACCAAATTTTCTGGTTCAGTTAAACTGCTCTTGAGCCGTTTTAACACTGAACACGCTTACTGAACTGTGCAAAATTCATCACTGGCTCGCCGCCAACCAGTGAAGTAGAGTGTGCGGGAAATAGAATTTTTAGGTGCGCCTGAATACTATAGATAAGAGATTGTACCAATATAGGTGAAACAAAATATCTAAATGATGTTACGTTATTTAATACACATTTTCTATGCATATTTAAGAACAGACTAGTAGCAGTTTTTCCAACTCGTGTATATAGTTGCACAGGTAAGTTCGTCAATAATTTATTATGACTCCGGCTATAAATATTTCAATAGCAAGATAAAATGCGATCTCGATCCACTGAGGCGAAACTGGAATTAATTCACGAAATAATTCCTAGCTTTAGCATAAGGTAAGATCAACTTACACTCTGAGTGGCCGAGACGATAATTGAAAACAATACATATTATAATTTACCAGACTGAAATAAGCCAGGAACGGAAAAAGAAATGTTAATTTCCATTGAATGAAAAAGCTGCTGCTATATATATCAACAACTTCCCTGGCAACGAGGTTGGCTCACAGAACGGAAAAATAATGTGCTATCGGCCATAGTAGAAAAAATTATTGAATGAATATTATGGGGATCCAAATAAAAATGTCTGAAGTTAACCAGCTTACAAAAACTACTAATGTGGTTTCCGTATGTCATAATGCGCACAACAGGGCGTAAGAATTCCGCATCACAAGAAATTTGACTGAGACACAAGTTAACTGCCCTTGCATATACTACGGGATATAGGTACACGGTTTTTATTACGTCATTTTCAAACAAACTATTTGGTTGCATAGCGCTTTTTCTTGTAGTATTATTATTGTTGCTATTTTTATATAGCTTGTACGCACAAGATGTGGAAGTTACGCCTTTAACAAGAAAGACCTTTTTTCAAATCATAACATCTCGGGCTACAATCATAAATACGGTTAAAACCGTTACAAATGAAATTCGCTGCAGTAAAATTGAGCACAGCACATTTAATGACGCAAGCCTCCTCGTATGGGTGACAAGTTGTTCAAAGAGTAAACGCAAAATGTTTATTACATTCGTATGTATAGGAAATAGGATTCCAAATGTAGATTTCCTTTGCGAAAGTCAAGTGTGATTAACATTAGGCCCCTACGCCAGCACCCGTTGACAATGTGGAACACAGATAATGAAGTCGATCTAGTGACGATGCAGTGAGGCAGTGTTTACTCCGTATGGACAATATGCATCATTAAAGGCTTTTTTGTTGGAACATTATTTGTTACTTCTCATTATAGATGTTCTCACTAGTTGTTATTCTTATATGTCGTATTTACTTCAAAGCGTTTGTAAAGAGTACCTGAATTGTAGCAATGCACTGAAAAATTGAACGTCGACTAACTAGCAACTTGCAGGACGAGTTTAATTATTATACATATATGTATATATTCAGGTATACGAAATTGTCTTTAAATTAAATGTTTATTCTCATAGGAATTAAAAGGGATGAAAATTGATTTAGAGGACAGAAGAAACTATAATGTTGTTGCAACAAAAAATTGCTATTGAGGCTTTTTTTATACGTTTATGCGTAGTAACGTTAAAAATATTGTGAAGTAATGTTAACCGTGTACAAAGTCTGATCCTAACTAATATTATAAATGCGAAAGTGTGTTTATTTGTTCGTTTGTTTGTCCTTCTTTCACGTCGCAACGGAGCAACGGATTGACGTGATTTTTTGCACAGAGATAGTTGGAGGGCCAAGAAGTGACATATCCCGAGGAAGTATCTCATTCCCTAGGGGAAATTCTTATTGGAAAACGAAAAAGTACACAAACGGAATAACAATGCAACGTCACAACAGACATAATTTCTTGCACAGAAATATTTGGATGGCTGAAAGGTGATATTGGCTACTTTTTATCGTGACAAAATGTCTCAAAAATTTTACAAACGATAAAAGTGAATCAAGTCGGAAAAAAAGTTTGCCTCCAGCGCGCTTACTTGCAATACGCTCTCTCAACAGTTAAAGATGGAACAATATAATGTAGTAAAGAATTGTGTGGAATAAAAATACTTTAAAAAAACTCCGCGGTAGCATATATCTGTCTATAACAGAGAAATACTAATAAGTGTTTTTACTATTTAATTAACCGAGACGTTCAGTTTCATAACATGTATAGCGTATAGAAGATTCACACTAAGTAAACTTCAACTTTATTAAAAAAAAAAAACCTAAACAATAATTCTGCAGTCCACACGAGCGGAGCCGTGGGTACAGCTAGTATTACTATAATGCAAATATACTGTTCTAGTGTTAATGTTAATAAAGCCTCTAAGTAATGTGGATGCAACCAAATGTTGTATTACGCTAAAAATAACAGGAAAAACCAAATATTTTTTGTTACTACGACATTAACGAAATGTCCAACCAACACAAGTTTACACTGACTTGGCGTTGTAAAATGGCAGATAGTAGTGAACAGCGATAACCTCGTAAAATTAAACCACTGTATTTAAATTTAAAAGCATAGTATGAAAACTAATTGTATCTTAGAACAGCTCTCAAGCCTTGCAAAGTAGTTTACATTGGCCAAATATGCGTATATTTCTAGAGCACAAGTATTTCAACCTAACGAAAGAGAAATGCAGTTTGTCGTTATATTGCGTTGAATACCCACAACATGAAATGCCAGGTAATATATTTTAAGATAGAGCATTTGGTAGAACGTCAGTTTTTGTAAAGTAAAAAATATCTAGCACTTAGGGCATGGGTATGATTCCTCCCCGTGCGTCGAACATATGTTAGACGCACGATGGTCAATGTACAATTTCTCCACTAGTGACCAATAATTTTCTGTCAATTTCCTTTCGCATAGGAAGGGAATCAAAACGCTACTATGATGTATGACATAATTCATGATTAATATCAAATTTTTAACTGTAAGTGCTAGCAGTGCTGGTATTTTATCATGAATTCTACACTATAGTAGAATAATAAATTAGAATTAAAAACAATGACCTTTGTATATTTATAATAATTCGTTTTCGCAGAGGTAAATAAAAAAATAATAGTTTATATAGCTGCAAATTTCAGTAAATACAGAATTCTACAACAGAAACGAAACACGCGCCATGTTCGCCACTAGTAAAGCATGAGTTGGGTATTGACAACTGCAAGGAAAGCTGATAACTCACGTGTAAAAGGCTCGTATTTAGCATACCATGAACGAACACGTGGGTGAGACGAGACCAGGGTGATGGCCTACCTTCGCTGGCTGTGGAACTAGCAACACCGCACGGGTGGCGAGGTATTTTGACTGCGGCATCGTTTGCTGCCTGCTAACTCCCAGTCGAGAACACTAGTGCTCCTCTGAATCATCCCATGAACTAACATAAAAAACTGGTCAGACTTTTCCCTATATCATGGCCGCTCTAGTGTATATCTTTATTCAATGGTTTGACCGAGAATGGTTGAACTGGGCTTTAAGTCGGAGCCACACTATGCGTTTTTGCCGCTGCAGGAAAACCGGAACGGTACAGCGGGATGCTTACAACACATCTTTTAAACGAGGGTTGCCACACTCGTGCGGTATTGCGGCACTCACGGCATCGTGCAGCGACGTGGCGGGATGACCGTGTAACAGGAAGCAAGCGAAGACATGAAGTCAAGTGCGCGCGGTCATACTGTACATTTCATTTGTGCCGGAACGGTTCGTGGTGTTTTTTCAGCTGTGTTGAGTTAAAAATCATTTATAAACCGCATACACTAGATACCAGTATTTTGTGGACAGTGTTCAAAACATTATTCGGATATAAGTTGTCGCAAAAGTTCATCGTAGTGTTCTACAAAATAAATCTGCCATACTTTTGACTATTTAGACATCGCGTGATGTATGTTCACGATCAAAACGATAAACCCAATGTCTACGTTTCACCAGTTATTGCAATAATCCCTCCGCCTCAACTGCACACACTATGTTTAATTTAGACAACATGACACCTCAAACAACTTGCTATATTCAATAATCTAGAATAACTGTGACGATTTCTTGTCCCACTGTCCGTTTTGAAGGGAACAGCATTACTTCGTACACCTAACTCGGTAAAACCGCACCAATGTATGCCGCAGCGGCAAAAATGCATAGCGTGATTCCAGTCACAGAGCATACGTAAGAATACAGAGGTGAAGGAGCCGCGTACACCGTGTATCCCAGCCGTACAGACCAGAAAAATGACGTCACTGGCAAGCAAAAATGTTGGAACGCTGTTCGCCACTCAGTGCCTGGTAATAATAATGGCATGCGGGGAGTGCACCCAGGGCAAACAGTGCCTGGTAACTCACTCGGCATCCGGTAGCCAGGCCAATATGGAGGTGCTTTCTCAGCATACAGTAGTCAAGTAGCGACACAAAATCTGTTCTCAGAGTTTCGCGCAGCCAATCAGAGATCGGGTTCACCCACATCAAAGGAACTGCCACGCCATTTCGCCTCTACATACCAATATACGCTGTGCTGTGGGGCATTAAAATTACAAAATGTTCCAGTAATTTTATGGGGGGGGCGTGGTGTAGTGGTTAGACTACTCGCCTCACACCAAGGCGAACCGGGTTGGATTCCCGGTGGGGTTGCTCCCGAGTTTTCGCATGTGGGAATCCTGCCGGGCGATGCCGCTGGTCGGCGGGCATTCTCGGGATTCTCCCGTTTCTCCCACCCTTGCATTCCGGCGCTGCTCCATACTCACCTCGCTTCTTGAGAGCCCTCGATGTTAAGGGACTCAAGAAAATTAAAATTTTTTCACACGTTGGTTACTCTTCGTAAGTGATCTGCGTTGATTAGCATTAGTGTTAAGCAATTTTTTTAAAGCACGGAAATATCGTGGTGGGAGGCCCACCCACCCACACCAGTTCATATTTTTCAGAGGGAACCGTGTGTTTTGAGTTGAGAGAGAGCTTAGCAGCTGAAATAAGTGAGGACGTTTAGGTGGGTGAAGAAGGTCAATTGTCCCCATAAAATCTGTTGGACATCGCCAAATCCATCACGGATGATAATGTTGGCAACGGCATCAATCAGGTTTCCCACATGCGCGAAAATACAGATTCTACCCCTGCCGGGAATCGAACCTGACTCGCCTTGATGGGAGCCGTGCGCCCTGGTATCTGTGAAACTGCTTTCGAGAGGATGGTGTAAAATATTGAGCGTGTCCGGTCCTTTGTCTGTGCCAAATAATAAGTATAGAAAGGGTGCCTGATCTCCACAGCCACATTTCGTGGTTCACTGAGATGGTGATTATCGCAGCGTTCACAGAACAGTTTGTAAATGTTTATGCATCTGGAATAGGGCATGCATTTATTGCTGCCGTCATTTTAATGGAATAAAGAATTACTTTGTTTCTGGTAAAAGACTAAGGTGCGATTTTGAGAACTTTTACTTGTGTAAGCATGGACTCGTTTTCACCCTAGGGTGCAAGGCATTATTAACAAACATGGGGATGCGCCTAAACGTAATTGCCATTGTTCAAAACCGATTTGATGCATATTTACAATATTTTATTCATGATCTGATCCTGATCTCTGTTACACCCGTCAGTAAGGTTTCCATATAAAATTTTTTTTGTAAATATTTAAAGTGAAGTTTTTCGATCATGCTTGGTATTGATGGCAGTAGCATTCTAACGATTATTTCCTGAGTAAATACATTTCAAGCTTCATAAGAGGCTATTTTTGCATGACATGCTCACCGTCAATACCCTTGCTAATCACAATCGAAGTGACGCCGCTCGCTGTGTGTGTAAATAAAACAGGTTATAGTGAGTCATATCTGAGTGATTTTTCCTAAATTTTTTTCATTGTATATAAGATTTCGTTCCTGCTCGAAGAGTAGGTATGCGAAAAAGGGAATGGAATGGCCATGGATACGATAATGAAGACAGTGTTGACGGTGAAAACAGTGGCAATTTTTTCGACGTCCTCGCACAACTCCTCACCGGCTTGTTGAAAAAAGTGTTGTGAAGACCAGAACACCGACTACATATTTCCTGAAGACCCCAGTGAACATTTTGATGGACTCAGACATTTGATTTACTTGCACAGTAAGGAGATATCTTTAATCATCGGTGAACTTAAGGAAAGGGGTTACATCTAATTAAACCATTGTGTTCTTTCCATCATCTGCAAACATCAGATAAATGTAAAGATGGAATGCATGGGAAAAGTAGGATAATACATTTGTGTGTTCTTAGTTGTGCACCTTTAATTTCTTGAACCTTGCCCTACTGCTTTTCTGAAAAACTTAATATTTCAGTGGTATACAAAATCGAATGCAAGGGTCTGTTTTCAAGAAAAATTGAACGAAAAGTGCGTTACGGATAAATGGTTCAATCTGAGTATTATGTCTTTCTCGGGATGTTTAAGTCGGCTGAGTTTTGTTTGATAAACAAACGAACTCAGGAAGGAATGTTTTTCAGTAATGAAAGGGCGAAAATCTGAGAGCAACCCTGCCGGGANGGGGGGGGGGGGGGATAGGCCAAGTGAAGAATGGGCTGGTGTTGAGGTGGACCTCCTGTGCGAAAATGTCGCTTCTGACTTTTCGAAAATTTTGCGTTCGTATGTCTATGTGATACACTGGCATGTTTGGGTTGAAACATTGTCAACTTGCGTATGTATCTTTGCATGTTCGTAATGAACTGGGAACTATTTCAGAATCGGTATTTAGCTCTGATATTATGACGCATACTCTGTAATTTTAAATAAGTGTATTAGGGGATAAGGCTTAATTTTTTTTTTATGAATAGGTTTTTAGTGTGTGAACATAGACGTTTCCTCTGAAGGTTCAATATTAATACAACTTAAAATTCTAGGGTTTGCACCACGGAATATCGCTTTGATTCGGAAATATAAATATGTAGCACTGTTCGGGGCATGAAGTGTATTACCTTAGGTTCGTTACTTGACTTTTTTCCCCTTATTTCTGTAATGGGTTTGACTGTTTTCTCTTATCCTAATATGGTTTCATGCGCGTGTGTGTATGTGTATATATATATAAGATCGATGCAAACATGTCTTAGGTTTTCCCGTCGCAACAAGGGTTAAATATTTTATTCGTGAAAGGAGGTTTACACTCGTATTTGCAGATGTGAAGTTGTAGAATATTCTGTTAGATATTTCCCCCTAAACGGTTTAACATATGGGTCATTATGGGTCATTAAGGGTCATTTATGTGTCATAATGTGTCATTCGTGGGTCATTTATAGGTCATTTATGAGTCATTATGTGTCATTTATGGGTATATTATTGGGTCATTATGAGTCATTATAGGTCATTTATGGTGTTTGTCATACTAAGTGCAGTGCTAAGTGAGGTGCTAATTGCGGTGTTAAGTGCAACTCTAAGTGCCTACATGCTATTGGGCAGCTGCAATCAAGTGGCATCTCTGTGATTGGCTGGTAGATGTCCGCACAATGTCTTATTGGCGTAATAGGATTGGTTTAAATGTCAACATTATGTCATAAGGCTTGCATATGGGTAAATCATAAGTAGTTGGGGATCAGCTGAGAGGTTATTTTGACAGCGTGAAAGGTACTTAGATATAGAAAGAATTTACCCTGATAATGTACCGTAGATGTTAAGAGCCGCTCAAATATCTTCGCTCGCTCGTATACCGATGTAAAATACATCCATTAAATAATATGTATAATGAAAAACACAATTATGTACAGCATTAGACAGTGTAAGTACAGTGTTGGGAGTTTAAAATAGGGAACTAACTGGATCGGCTTAGTACTGTACAACGCGGTTAGCAAGTTCCTGCCGGTCCAACTTCATCAGTAAGGTGATATCTTCAATGCCGCCACATTGCTACGAAAGACACTTGACGAGGGGCGATGGATTCTAGGGTCTAGTTACAGTAGTAGGCACGATTTTAAAACGCGTACCTTCAGGCTGACCAGTTGTGTTCTTCTCATATTTACCCTTGATTGAAGGACAGTTCCAACAATCGCCAAGCATTTAGTTACCATACCAGCCACAGTTCCATCGTTATTGCGGGTGGTTTTCCTCCTATTTAAAGAATCACGTTTAATGACACACATGAGAAATTAAATTTTTACTAACTTATTGGGAGTGAAAATATATACAGGCTGTTCACGATAAAGTGAGCACTTTTGAAATCTACCTTAGAAAAACGTCACTTCTCCTACATTCATATATTTTAACGGGCGCACTGAGTGACATGCGCCCAGTAACGTTGGCAACGATGGAGGGAAAGTAGTTCAATATCTTAACGTCGAATAAAAAGTTTTAGGTAACAATTTGTGATAACTTAAATAATTTATGTTTCATTCTGTTTTTTAATGCATCTAAGTATAAAAATGAACACATTTGAAAAATATTTACTTTTCGAATAATTTCAGTTTCACTTGACCGACGTATGAATAAAGTGATCAGGTCCATGGCAACATTAATTTTACATAAGGCGGAAGATTACACAACGTGCATACAAGTAGATCTTAAGCGAGGCTTTCAAAAGTGCTCAGTTTACCGTGAACAGCCTATACAGTTCTTCACAATAGGTTAATGTGAACAAGCTACAATATTTCTTATATTTTCAATATTTATCAGCTTGAAAGCAAACTGTAAAATTGTTCGCAAGCAACTTGTTTTATACTGGCAACATTGAATAAAAAAATAAGTCATATTCCATGTACGCAGTGTCACGTCATATAGCGGGCCCAAAAATAGCTTTGTCCCAGGCCGCCAAAATCGTCTGGGCGGCCTTGCAGTAATAAGTGCTTTCAGGAGTGCTAAGTTAGCCGTCAGCCAGCAATACGTGTTTGCGCATATTTGGCGGCGTGACCTCCGATAGCCTCAGCTTGCCACTCGAAGCTACGCCGTGTTGATCGATATCTGTGTGTGCTTGTACTGTGTGTCGGCACACCCTTCGTACATACTGTATTGTCGGCTGTGCATTATAGTGTTACTGCAGCACGCTTTACGCCCACACAGTAGGTCACGCTCCAAAATTAGACGACTCATGTCAACACTGAATATTCCCCAAAGCCACGCTGTTTCTTGTCTAAATTTACGTTTATGGCTACAAAAAAATCGCTATAGAGTATTTTACGTCCAACATTATCACACTCTGATATAAGCACTATTAGTGTTATCTTTTGGTCGTATACACAAATATATATTTAAGGTAGCTAGTTGCTGTCCTGTTTTTTTACTCTATTCCCTTTTGGAATTTTCCAGTGTTGTATACATATTTATTTTCTCGTCCATAGGTTACTTGTCTTTTTTTTAAGTATTTTTTTCGTGCTCAGTCTTGTTTTTCCATTACAGATATCTGCATCGCAATGGCGAATGTCCAAAAATCTCAATTTCGTAATTCGCCCCCATTGCACTATTAAAGCGCTATTAGAAAAATCATCATCGACGTCAAGCGTTGAGCCTACTAGCCTGTTCCGGCTCCGTATATTTGTTCTCTCCGTAGTTCCCAAAGACGGGCCTGTCTTGTTTGTCCCGTTGGTAGGTATTGCAATGCTGTTATTATAAAACATATCCTGTGAAATTCTGGAAATCTTCTTGTATAATATTTCCCAGAAATCATTGCAGATTGCGTAACAGTTTTAATCACATTAACGAACTAAACGCTAATTATATGGGCTTTCTGTAAATGCATGCAACATTCCGTTAATTCGCATATTCCTTTTTGCTATGGCTACTTAAGTTTATTAATTCGGCACAGAATGAAGTGTATTTTGAGTTACTTCGTTTCTGCATTTTGCATAAATAAATAAACTTTTTTTTTCTTCTGGTGCTGGATTTAAATACAAATTAAAAGGTAAATAATAAGAATCAAGAACACGGCCACCCACATATTACATATTTCATATACGATGCTGTAAAATTTAATACTAACAATGAAATAATGCACGCTTAATTTCAACTTCCCGTATTGTCGAAGTATTTGTAGTTTTACTGTTTGCTACTTGTGATTTGCGTTAATTTTATGTGTTAGAAGTTATTTGTGAAGTGCCTTTAATATCCTAACTGACAGGTCCGCGGCGGTGTAGTTATTAGACTACTTGCCTCCCACCAAAGCGAACAAGGGTCGATTCACGGCGGGTTCGCTCCCGGATTGTCTCATGTGGGAATAGTATCGGACGATGCCATTGGTCAGCGGGTTTCTCGGGGTTCTCCCGTTTCCCCCGCCCTTGCATTCCGGCGCTGCTCCATAAGCACATTACTTCACCCTAATCGGCTGTCAAGACCTCGCTGTTACGAGCCGCCCAAATTTCTTCTCTCACTTACTCCTAACTGTCGCAGGAGCTATCATTTTCGTGTACTAGCTACAGGAAATATTGAGTAGGTGAGTGAAGAGATTTGGGCGGCTCTTAAAGTCTAGGTCTTGATAGCCGATGAGGATAAAGTGAGGTGAGTATGGAGCAGCGCCGGAATGAAAGGGTGGGTGAAACGGGAGATCCCTGAGAAAATTCGCCCACCAGCAACATTGCTCGGTACGATTCTCACTTGCGAAAATCCGGAAGTGGCCCAGCGCGGGATTGAACCCGGTTCGCCTTGGTGGGAGACGAGCAGGCTAACCGCTCAGCTACCGTAGTCCCAGGAAATACTGATAAGTTCTGCATTTTGAAAATGCAAGAGATCAATTCCGTATTAGTGTCGTTACGGACCGCATTTCCGTTTATTTCGAGTAAATTTCTATAAATGACATTGTTTTCCTAAGTGAAATTAAAAAGCGAATATTGGACGAGAAATTTAATGATGATAAAAAATATTAATTTTAATCCACGAATAACCAAATTTTACAATATATAATAAGTTGGTTAACGCGTATTCATAAGGAACTTTTTTAGAGGATCCTTTTGCAAATAAATGTATGTATGCCAATAGGAAAGGTAAGGGCACCAGACCTTGAGAACGATGAAAAGGGCAATATCGAGAACAGCACAAATAAATTCTCAGCACAAAAATTAACTTTACTGCACCATTGTCAGTAGTATCCTGTAAGCTCGTAGCGCTGTAACGTTGAACTTTCCTACTACTTCTCCAGTGGTGGGGTTTATCAGGTCATAGCAGTTTTCCTTCGTGACATTAGTTACGATATAGGGCCCTTCAAACAATGGTAATAATTTCTTGGTAATATGGTTCCAATGTTTGCTTACGTTCGCCACTCGTATAAGCACTAGCTGTCCTTGCTGAAACTTTTGCAACTTTGATAGCTTCTTGTTTTTGTCTCTTCTCTCTCTGTAATGATTAAACGACTTTCAACAGTGCCGGTGATCTCTTCACGTAATTCTTCTGCTGGTATATCCTTTTCTTAGGGTGGTGGACTCGTGTGCCGTATGTTTCATTGCATATCCAGCCAGCTTTGTTGCTTTGTTGCTTTGTTGCTTTGTTGCTTTGTTGCTTTGTTGCTTTGTTGCTTTGTTGCTTTGTTGCTTTGTTGCTTTGTTGCGAGGCGAGGCAGAAAGTCGCAGCGTACTTCCCAGAAATTCCATGCGGCGTTCCGCCGGATTTCCTTGCAGGTGTCTAACGGCCGTAGTTGTGGGCAGTATTTGATTTCGCGTACTCCTTCTTGCCAGACACAAGTGAACTGAGTACACTTATCTGAGAGTACGCAGGTCGGCAGCCCTACTTCTTCAACAAACAGTCTCAACTTATTCAGCACGGCGTGGACATTCGCTCGAACTATAGCGTGCAATCTCGTGAATTTAGAAAATACGTGCATTACGATAAAAAAAAGTAGGTAACTCCAGCCTTAAACCTAGGTAATTGACCAAACAAGTCGACTGGCACAAATTCGAGTGGTTTACTGGGGATTATGGGTTGCAACTCGCCCATTCGATTTTATTGCGGATGCTTGCAGCATTGACACAGGTCGCACGATCTAACTGCACTCGTGACCAATAATTGCATTTACTTCCAGTATAACTGATGGCGTACAGCTTCGTAAGTTTTCTTTCTGCCGACATGTCCCAGCATTTCGTTCAAGTCTGTTACTAACTGTAGCTGCAGCTTCTCTGGTGCCACTATTTTCCAGTCGTCTTCAAACATTGACTTAAGCCGGACTCGACCAAACAAAATTCCTTTTTTTAGTAAGGCAGGAAATATTCTTCAATGGGTGTTCTGGTGGAGCAGGACGTAACTTCTCAATTATTTTGCAGCAGGACGAGTCATTTTTCTGGTCTTCTTTCTGATAGCGTAATTAACTTTGCCAATGAACAGTATGCGTTCGCTGTCGTTTTACCTGTGCTACGGAAAATTCGCGCGGTCGTTTATCCAAACTGTGAGGAGTGCCATCGGGTATGTGGCTCAGGTAGTCTACCGCTATATTCTTTGTGCTTTTGATGTGTCGGAATTCCACATCGAACTATTGTACTTATAGTGCCGCCGGGTTAATCGGCTGCCAAATATCGTACCCATTTTTAAACTAAGAATGGTCTGATAATCAGTCTGAAGAATCATTTCCTCGCCATGCAAAATATTCCTAAGTGCTGCAGGGACCAAACAACACTTAAAATTTCTTTTTTGGTCACAGAATAATTTTTCTCCTCCTTGTTAAACGTACGACTGGCCATCGCTACTGTCCGTTCGATACCGTCTTCTCCCAGCTGTGCTAGCTTCGTTCCCAAATTGTAGCCTGAAGCGTCGGCGTAAAGATAGTAAGTCGCCCCTTAAATGGGATGGTGTATCACGTGCTCCTTCAAAAATAAGGTCTTCGCAGCCTCAAAAGCTCTTTGCCCGTCTTCCTTCAAATCCCACGGTACATCTTTGCGCAGCAGTTCAAACAAGGGCAAATAAATTTCTGCAACTCTGTTGGAATAATTGCGACAGAAGCCTACTACTCCCAGAAACGGACGAAGTTGTTTGACGTTTTCATGGACTAGGGACATGCGTAATTGCCACGAGCTTGTCCGGCGCAGTTCGTATTCCTGTAGGCGTAAGGATGTGCCCTACGAACTGTACCTCTTCCCTACAGAACAATGACCTCTTAAGTTTAACTGTCATTCCGGCTTCCGTTAACTTGGCGAGTACTATTTTCAGGTGTTCTATGTGTTCCTCAAAGGTGTTAGACACAATACGTATGTCTCCTACATATGACCTTGTGAAGTCTGCACAATCTTCCCCTAGAATAACACTCATACCGCGAGTAAACTAGGCCACTGCATTACATATCCCAGATGGGAGCACTTGAAAAACGAACTGTTGGTTTCGGAAAAGAAATCCGGTGTACTCCTGCGCTGCGTCGGTCAAAGGAATTTGCCAATATCCAAGGATCAAATCAATCCTAGACATCTACTTCACTCCCTGGTACAGAATTAACAAATCTTCCGTCGGACGCGGACTTCCCCTTGACTTCACTGTGATGTCGTTCATCTTTCTTGCGTCCAGGCACAAACGTACTGACCCATCCTATTTGCGAACGCAGACCATCAGATTGCAATACGGGCTGAAGGCGTGCCTAATAATATTCCAGAATTACATTGACCTTAAATATTCTTCCGCTACACCGACATGTCTTGCGGGTATTGGATAGGATTTGCAATGAAATGGTTCGCCCGGCGTGACTTGAATATATGACTTGACAAATTTATTTCCCCCACGGATTTGAAAACAGTAACTTTTCTCATTTTATCTTCTGGCATCTGTCTAGCGCGTGCACGCTGGCTACTGCTTGGTAAATGTTGTCATGCGTAGCTATGACGCTCTTGCATACAGGTCGATTTATCTGGCATATGTCCTTTCGTAACAAACCTACAAACTTGCCAGACGATTTCCAGCTCTCAGGAGAAGTATCTACGTCGATAACACTGTCAGGTGCACTCACCATCCGGCCACCACAAACTAATTTGATTATATGATTAGTGAGAAATTTCTGGCTTAAATAAGCTACTTGCAAAGACCCATAATAACTAAGGCTAGCACCTCCTAGGATTTACCTAGGCTTTCTACAGTCAGTAGCACTTGCTGGACTAGCTTTTGAGGTAGCGCCAATAATTTTCAGTCGGGGTACTCGAACCATAGGCAACTTGTATCCTGAGGCTTGTATACTGTTTACTAGGCTTTGATAAATACGGCTTACTTCAACTCCACTGTCTAGTAAACATAGAACTTTAATAACACAAACCGTCAGTATTAATTCCGGACACAGCATTTGTTGATGATTTATTATTTCTTCTGCAGGCTGTTGCAGTTAAAATTCTCGGTCTGTTTCTCCAAGCAAAACTGTGTTCACGACTACCTCGGTTAATTCAGTAAGCTCTTGTATTACTTCTCGCACTACAGCTGGTCCGTGGTTGTGTTCTCTGGTATGCAGAGACTGATCCTTAGTTCTTTAACTTCCGGTTACCATGATTTACCAGAAAGCCATTCATTTGGTTTATCCAATCTCTGCATGGCGTTGTAGGGAATAAGGCAGGCACTCGTGGGTCCAAGGGTTCCTGATTTGCGAAATACCCTGCTTTCGGTGGAACCACATAGTTACTACTTAGACCAAACGGTACTGGCGCAGGTTGACTTTGACTGTCCCCTTGCGCTGTTTGGTTAGACCCTGGCCTCTGCTTGCCAGGAAATTAGGGCTTCGGGGAAAATTATTATTATTTTATCCTGTTTTTCCCTGTTGGTTCTGTCTCTTTGACGGTGACTTTGGTGGCTGTTAAAGCTCTAGGCGCTCATATTATCTGCGACCTCTCTCATCTTACGACCGGTAGGTAACCTTCCTGATCGCTGTCGGAATCCCTATGGCAACGGTGTCCCCGAAAGCGTCTGTACGTTCTACCAGAATAGTATTTTTGGCCTCGATAAGACCGTTGGCCTACCCGATGATATTCCTGACTGATAATTTGGTAGTGCTGAAAGTACTGGAGTTGGTATGCATTTATCCTGGGACCTTGATCATGCCTAGGCGGTGGACGAAATTCTTTGTTTTGATGACGTAAATATAAAGGCTGGTTTCGTTCCTGCGGGCCCAGTCTCTCATCTCAACTTCCCGGTTGGCGTGTTTTCTTTGGAGGTGCTCAATATGGTTGATCGCCAGTAAACCTTTTCGAAATGAAACCAAGTCGCTATCCATCACTATCCAACACAAGAGAACCAGATAAACATTGCCACATATGTGTATGTCAGGAACACCTGTAGCAGCCAGTCTCCGTAGACTGCAAACATTAAACTGAGATAGCTGTGACAGGAATAAATAGCAATTATTTGAGGCGTTAAAATACTTCATACAAAAAAGTTAATTTGAAAAAAAAGTTGGGAAATAATACTGAGAACTAAAAAATATTTTAAGTGCTAACGAGACACGAGGAGAATTAGATGAAGCCGACTACACGCATACGTATAACACCACGCGAGAATCCTTCTAGTATTTTATCGTAACCGTACAGTCCCTTGCGATTTTAATTGACGGATATTGCCGTTTTTATAACACATGTTATTTCACAAAGTGTATGTGGTTCACCGTACATTATTTTACTTCGTGCTGCTTTAACACTTTCTCAAGCCATGTCCCATAGTTCAAATTTATTTTTATTTATTAAACTTGGCTACTATATGTACACATTCTACCATTTCTTAAAATGTAAAAACTCTAATTTTGCTTAAATAACCTTTTTTAAATTATGTTTAACCAGGTGTAAGAATTTCAAAAATGCCAAATTAAATAGCCTGTAAAAAATTTTTATAAGAAATGTATTATGAATCATATCTTAACAGAAGATACCTCACCAAACCTGTTCAGAAAGAAACTGAAAACATGAGTGCGTCACTTTTCTGCAATCGGTATTAGCTCATTGTAAGGCACTTCCGATGGGTTAATGTACTTATATGACGTTGGCCAAGGAGTAAACTATGAATGTTCAGAAACTCAACCTAAACGTAACTTTACTTGTTTTATTCATTATTACTGGGCAATAAAATTATCACATAGTAAAAAAAAATTTGCGTATAATACATTATTAAAGCACCACGGATCTAATAAAGTTGCACAAAACCACACAATATTCCTGTGAAACGATAATATGTTTACGGTACTATTTTCCAATTCAAATTTCAAGGTGTCTGTACTGCAGTTCCGAAGGAGTCTTGGATGGATTTTCGCTTGTTTTTCTTATGTAGATGTGTTTTCGAGTGAAGAAGTAAATAGACTTCTTATACATCCCCTCTTATTTCGCCACCATTTTCAAGTATGTATTTTCCCATTTCTCTGCCTCCTCTGTTTCCCTGCATGTTATGTTCCTATATTTTTTATGTGGATGAAGTATGCAGAAATTCCTTGGCAAGTTCAGACTCCGGACGTGAATGTAGATCACTGCACACTTCTAAGGGAATGCACGTAAATAAAAGCAATTGTGTATTCTTTCACTCAACCTTGTCTATTCGTATGATAACAAATTACAAGGTACACAAANGGCGTTCCGCCGGATTTCCTTGCAGGTGTCTAACGGCCGTAGTTGTGGGCAGTATTTGATTTCGCGTACTCCTTCCTGCCAGACACGACAAGTGAACTGAGTACACTTATCTGAGAGTACGCAGGTCGGCAGCCCTACTTCTTCAACAAACAGTCTCAACTTATTCAGCACGGCGTGGTCATTCGCTCGAACTATAGCGTACAATCTCGTGAATTTAGAAAATACGTGCATTACGATAAAAAAAAAGTAGGTAACTCCAGCCTTAAACCTAGGTAATTGACCAAACAAGTCGACTGGCACAAATTCGAGTGGTTNAAAAAAAAGTAGGTAACTCCAGCCTTAAACCTAGGTAATTGACCAAACAAGTCGACTGGCACAAATTCGAGTGGTTTACTGGGGATTATGGGTTGCAACTCGCCCATTCGATTTTATTGCGGATGCTTGCAGCATTGACACAGGTCGCACGATCTAACTGCACTCGTGANTGCAACTCGCCCATTCGATTTTATTGCGGATGCTTGCAGCATTGACACAGGTCGCACGATCTAACTGCACTCGTGGCCAATAATTGCATTTACTTCCAGTATAACTGACGGCGTACAGTTTCGTAAGTTTTCTTTCTGTCGACATGTCCCAGCATTTCGTTCAAGTCTGTTACTAACTGTAGCTGCAGCTTCTCTGGTGCCACTATTTTCCAGTCNCGACATGTCCCAGCATTTCGTTCAAGTCTGTTACTAACTGTAGCTGCAGCTTCTCTGGTGCCACTATTTTCCAGTCGTCTTCAAACATTGACTTAAGCCGGACTCGACCAAACAAAATTCCTTTTTTTAGTAAGGCAGGAAATATTCTTCAACGGGCGTTCTGGTGGAGCAGGACTTATCTTCTCAATTATTTTGCAGCAGGACGAATCATTTTTCTGTATCTTCTTTCAGATAGCGTAATGTACTTTGCCAATGAACAGCATGAGTTCGCTGTCGTTTTACCTGTGCTACGGAAAATTCGCGTGGTCGTTTATCCAAACTGTGAGGAGTGCCATCGGGTATGCGGATCAGGTAGTCTGCCACTATGTTCTCTGTGCTTTTGATGTGTCGGAATTCTACATCGAACTATTGTACTAATAGTGCCGCCGGGTTAATCGGCTGCCAAATATCGTACCCGTTTTTAAACTAAGTATGTCCTGGTAATCATTCTGAAGAATTTTTTTCTCGACATGCAAAATATTCCTGAAGTGCTGCAAGGACCAAACAACACTTAAAATTTCAATTTGGTAACATAATAATTTTTCTCTTCGTTGTTAAACGTACGACTGGCCATCGCTACTGTCCGTTCGATACCGTCTTCTCCCAGCTGTGCTAGCTTCGTTCCCANTAAACGTACGACTGGCCATCGCTACTGTCCGTTCGATACCGTCTTCTCCCAGCTGTGCTAGCTTCGTTCCCAAATCGTAGCCTGAAGCGTCGGCGTAAAGATAGTAAGTCGCCCCTTAAATGGGATGGTGTATCACGTGCTCCTTCAAAAATAAGGTCTTCACAGCCTCAAAAGCTCTTTGCCTGTCTTCCTTCAAATCCCACGGTACATCTTTGCGCAGCAGTTCAAACAAGGGCAAATAAATGTCTGCAACTCTGTTGGAATAATTGCGACAGAAGCCTACTACTCCCAGAAACGCACGAAGTTGTTTGACGTTTTCATGGACTAGGGACATGCGTGATTGCCACGAGCTTGTCCGGCGCAGTCCGTATTCCTGTAGGCGTGAGGATGTGCCCTACGAACGGTAGCTCTTCCCTACAGAACAATGACCTCTTAAGTTTAACTGTCACAATCTTCCCCTAGAATAAGACTCATACAGCGAGTAAACTAGGCCACTGCATTACATATCCCAAATGGGAGCACTTGAAAAACGAACTGTTGGTTTCGGAAAAGAAATCCGGCGTACTCCTGCGCTGCGTCGGTCAAAGGAATTTGCCAATGTCCAAGGATCAAAACAATCGTAGACATGTACTTCACTCCCTGGTACAGAATTAACAAATCTTCCGTCGGACGCGGACTTCCCCTTGACTTTACTGTGATGTCGTTCATCTTTCTTGCGTCCAGGCACAAACGTACTGACCCATCCTATTTGCGAACGCAGACCATCAGATTGCAATACGGGCTGAAGGCGTGCCTAATAATATTCCAGAATAACATTAACCATAAATATTCTTCCGCTACACAAACATATCTTGCGGGTATTGGATAGAATTTGCAATGAAATGGTTCGCCCGTCGTGACTTGAATACATGACTTGACAAATTTATTTCGCCCACGTTTTTTAAGAAAAATTAGCTGATTTGAAAACAGTAACTTTTCTAATTTTATCTTCTGGCATCTGTCTAGCGCGTGCATACTGGTTACTGCTTGGTAAAGGTCGTCATGCGTAGCTATGACGCTCTTGCATACAGGTCGCTTTATCTGGCATATGTCCTTTCTTAACAAACTTACAAACTTGCCAGACAATTTCCAGCTCTCAGGAGAAGTATCTACATCGATTACACTGTCAGGTGCACTCACCATCCGGCCACCAAAAACTAATTTGATTATATGATTAGTGAGAAATTTCTGGCTTAAATAAGCTACTTGCAAAAACCCATAATAACTAAGGCTAGCACCTCCTAGGATTTACCTAGGCTTTCTACAGTCAGTAGCACTTGCTGGACTAGCTTTTGAGGTAGCGCCAATAATTTTCAGTCGGGGTACTCAAACCATAGGCAACTTGTGTCCTGAGGCTTGTATACTGTTTACTAGGCTTTGAGAAATACGGCTTACTTCAACTCCACTGTCTAGTAAACATAGTACTTTAATAACACAAACCGTCAGTATTACTTCTCGCACTACAGCTGGTGTGTTGTCCGACTCCGTGGCTGTGTTCTCTGGTATGCAGAGACTGATCCTTAGTTCTTTAACTTCCGGTTACCATGATTTACCAGAAAGCCATTCATTTGGTTTATCCAATCTCTGCATGGCGTTGTAGGGAATAAGGCAGGCACTCGTGGGTCCAAGGGTTCCTGATTTGCGAAATACCCTGCTTTCAGTGGAACCACATAGTTACTACTTAGACCAAACGGTACTGGCGCAGGTTGACTTTGACTGTCCCCTTGCGCNTCCTGCTTTCAGTGGAACCACATAGTTACTACTTAGACCAAACGGTACTGGCGCAGGTTGACTTTGACTGTCCCCTTGCGCTGTTTGGTTAGACCCTGGCCTCTGCTTGCCAGGAAATTAGGGCTTCGGGGAAAATTATTATTATTTTATCCTGTGTTTCCCTGTTGGTTCTGTCCCATTGAAGGTGACTTTGGTGGCTGTTAACGCTCTAGGCTCTCATATTATCTGCGACCTCTCTCACCTTACGACCGGTAGGTAACCTTCCTGATCGCTGTCGGAATCCCTATGGCAACGGTGTCCCCGAAAGCGTCTGTACGTTCTACCAGAATAGTATTNCCTTCCTGATCGCTGTCGGAATCCCTATGGCAACGGTGTCCCCGAAAGCGTCTGTACGTTCTACCAGAATAGTATTTTTGGCCTCGATAAGACCGTTGGCCTACCCGATGATATTCCTGACTGATAATTTGGTAGTGCTGAAAGTACTGGAGTTGGTATGCATTTATCCTGGGACCTTGATCATGCCTAGGCGGTGGACGAAATTCTTTGTTTTGATGACGTAAATATAAAGGCTGGTTTCGTTCCTGCGGGCCCAGTCTCTCATCTCAACTTCCCGGTTGGCGTGTTTTCTTTGGAGGTGCTCAATATGGTTGATCGCCAGTAAACCANCCAGTCTCTCATCTCAACTTCCCGGTTGGCGTGTTTTCTTTGGAGGTGCTCAATATGGTTGATCGCCAGTAAACCATTTCGAAATGAAACCAAGTCGCTATCCATCACTATCCAACACAAGAGAACCAGATAAACCTTGCCATATATGTGTATGTCAGGAACACCTGTAGCAGCCAGTCTCCGTAGACTGCAAACATTAAACTGAGATAGCTGTGACAGGAATAAATAGCAATTATTTGAGGCGTTAAAATAATTCACACAAAAAAGTTAATTTGGTAAAAAAAAGTTGGGAAATAATACTGAGAACTAAAAAATATTTTAAGTGCTAACGAGACACGAGGAGAATTAGATGAAGCCGACTACACGCATACGTATAACACCACGCGAGAATCCTTCTAGTATTTTATCGTAACCGTACAGTCCCTTGCGATTTTAATTGACGGATATTGCCGTTTTTATAACACATGTTATTTCACAAAGTGTATGTGGTTCACCGTACATTATTTTACTTCGTGCTGCTTTAACACTTTCTCAAGCCATGTCCCATAGTTAAAATTTATTTTTATTTATTAAACTTGGCTACTATATGTACACATTCTTCCATTTCTTAAAATGTAAAAACTGTAATTTTGCTTAAATAACCTTTTTTAAATTATGTTTAACCAGGTGTAAGAATTTCAAAAATGCCAAATTAAATAGCCTGTAAAAAATGTTTATGCGAAATGTATTATGAATCATATCTTAACAGAAGATACCTCACCAAACCTGTTCAGAAAGAAACTGAAAACATGAGTGCGTCACTTTTCTGCAATCGGTATTAGCTCATTGTAAGGCACTTCCGATGGGTTAATGTACTTATATGACGTTGGCCAAGGGGCAAATTATGAATGTTCAGAAACTCAACCTAAACGTAACTTTACTTGTTTTATTCATTATTACTGGCCAATAAAATTATCACATGGTGAAAAAAAAAATTGCGTATAGTACATTATTAAAGCACCACGGATCTAATAAAGTTGCATAAAACCACACAATATTCCTGTGAAACGATAATATGTTTACGGTACTATTTTCCAATTCAAATTTCAAGGCGTCTGTACTGCAGTTCCGAAGGAGTCTTGGGTGGATTTTCGCTTGTTTTTCTTATGTAGATGTGTTTTCGAGTGAAGCAGTAAATAGACTTCAGACTTCTTATACATCCCCTCTTATTTCGCCAGCATTTTCAAATATGTATTTTCCCATTTCTCTGCCTCCTCTGTTTCCCTGCATGTTATGTTCCTATATTTTTTATGTGGATGAAGTATGCAGAAATTCCTTGGCAAGTTCAGACTCCGGACGTGAATGTAGATCACTGCACACTTCTAAGGGAATGCTCGTAAATAAAAGCAATTGTGTATTCTTTCACTCAACCTTGTCTATTCGTATGATAACAAATTACAAGGTACACAAANCGTAAATAAAAGCAATTGTGTATTCTTTCACTCAACCTTGTCTATTCGTATGATAACAAATTACAAGGTACACAAAATAAAAACATTAAAAATATATTATCTACCGCTGGGTGAAATTGGGAAATGCATGCTATTTCTTTAGACGCGATGTAAGTAAAACTCGGAGCACTGGTCTGCTCTGCATGTTCTTTTTAACCTCAAAAGTCTAGCCTTTTAATAATGAGAATTTAAGTTATAACCCAAACTAAATTGCAAAATTCTGCTCGTTACGGTCATCAGTCAACAATCAAACTATTATACGTAAAAAGCTGTGAAGTGTGGCCTTATCGTCAAATGAACTCAAAATATCTGGTTATTAAGGATGGGAAAATTCCACCAGTTCATTGGCTTTACGACTAGACTCCGCAATCCTGTTTACACTCGAGACTCAGCTGTTTATCCATCGGCCGCTGCTCCGTTGAAGAACCAGGTTTACTTTAGACCATGCATGTTCCAAGTTTAGACAAACATTTGCAACTGTAAAACGATCGACTAAGAAGAACTGTTTCTTATTCAAAGAGTTAAATGAAGGTCGTTCGGCATCAGGAGGTGATACGGATGCAGTGCTTACAGTAGAATCTCTTCAGGAAAACAAAATGGCGCGTATCTTTATTAATAAATCTGACAGTACATTAGTATAACTTGGGACAGTTGTAGAGTACGGAGTAAAACCAGCAGGTATTCGTGTTTTATCGAGTTTTGATTTTCGTGCACATCCCATAACATTACCAGCAGATTTTTAATAGCGGGCCGGCTAAATTTATTACAAACAAACTCAGCATATCCGCGTTCGCCCTCCTTAAGCATTGTATACAGCATAATTCAAATGACCATACATGTGCGATATTATTACAAGTGTGTAAAGGTATAAATGTATTCTCACTAAAGTTTTATTCATTATGATATTGAATTATTGGTGTGTGTGATATTTACTCCACATCAATCATTTTCACAGAAGGCTGGGTGGTTTTGTGGGATGCAGTAGCACCAGCGACGTATTGATTTTGTGATCGAAACTATTTTTAGCTTTCAGTGTATACATTTAAATATAATTTGGAACTGATTTATAACAAACAAATTACTTAAAAAGGAAACTTGTAGGTTTATTAATTAACAGGTACACCAGAGCCAAGAGGAATCTACGGAAGGAATGAGCTGCATATCCTTAATTTTTTTTCTCTAGAAACCAGAAATATGAATGTGTTCGAGTCCGGCTCAGAAAAAGAATGGTAATGAAATTAAGTGCGTATAATCGTACACCGAACTATACTTTTATTGTCGCGCACATATTCTGCTAAAACCTAGCAGTTGGTCCGGGAATTCTAAAAAAATTAATGTTTTATTATTTCAAGTATTTTTTTTTTTCAACTAAAATGAATTAAACACGCTGGATACTTATGCAAATAGGTTTTCTTTGTACAAAATAAATACTGAACTTTAGTGGCTTATCGATGTATTTAAAACTAGAGACAGAATAATTCAACGTTAGTTTTTACTATTGCATATGACATAGTACGTCCTCTCTTCCCGTTTTCAAAGGAGAGCAGATTTGTGTAATCCACATCAAATTCAGAAGACTGTTGTGAGAGAATAGAGATATTGTGCGACCAAATTGACAAACGATCCCGTGAGGGAAAGGTGCAGCACTTCAACTCCTCACGCGACGCCGGGGAGGGTGGTGGGGGGAAGACAAATACTCTCAGTATAAATGACTACGAACCATCTGAGAACCGTTTGGAAATGTCGAAAACGGTTGTGTGGTTTCCCTATTGTTTTTCAAATGACATATGAGGTTTCAATGGTTTAATGCTGCCAGAGTTTATAGATATATCGCAGAGACATTAGCAATAATGTGCATTCAAGGCGAATAAGAATATAATAAAAAATACCATTTAAAATTTTAGTGAATAAATAGAGATTTGTTTGGGTGTCTGGTGTTAAGCAATGAATAGGACAGAGGGCAAGCTACAAATCTAAAGCATCATTAATGATATGCTCTGTAACGGTTAATTTGAATTAATTTGACGGAACTACAAAAATTATTCGCTGTAAATTTTATCTTGTATTAACAATAAATTGCGTTCAAAGAATACACAATCTCTATTTGTTAACCCTTGTTATCACATTTCATTTTTAAATTATGCTGTTTGAAAATGCATTAACTGCCATGTATGCAAATATGATTTAATATATTTCCTGAAAACGGTACAAAAATTTTATTAATGCTAAAATAATCAATAGGAGCGAAACTCGAACCACAGAAACATGATTCAAACTGTTACCACAAGGGATATGATATTAATAAAGGCATACCTATTCAAAAATGTTGCGTGGAATCCATTTTCCGAAAGATCGAATTGATTTACATAAGACGCCTCAAATGACGCACCTCGGAAACGTGCATATTATATTTTACACATCACTCCAAACACCAGTGAAACCTTAAATGTTCACTGTTACTTAATTCACCGTCGTTTAAAACATGCCGTTTTCTATGTAAGTAATTTTGCTTCTGAAAATTCACCATACGTTTTTCACTATAATTTCTATCACTACAACTGTCATCATGGCAACTATAGCTTTCACTGTCACTATCGCTGTCACCACCCACACTTACCAGATTGTCTCTTTCTTCTTCCATGCGACGATTGTTTTTCCAATATCCTGCTTCTTCTCTTTTTACGTGAGACAGCAGATTTATGGTTTTTTTTTTCTGAAATACTGTTTATAGCCTCGTCTGTAAACGCTTTTATCTGGTCGGCTCTTTGCGTTACACTTTTATCAGCTACAAGCGGCTTGGCAATGTTCACGATACAATTTATGGTATTCAAATTACAGTGTCATGGCGGTAATCTTACAACTTCGCGGACACATGCTTCAAGTTAAGGAGTTCGTCTACACAATACTCGGTAGCCAGGCGTTGGCATTTAACAACGCAAAGAAGTACTGTACATCAAATGCCTTCTTCGTAAGCAATATAGTTTACCTTGAGCCATTCTTGTATTTTCGTAGTAGAGACAGTAGCTTTTTTTTTTAAGTAGGTACTTCTTTTTTGCGGGCATGAACGTTTTGAACTATGTACCGAACAATGCACAAATCAACTTCATACCAAATTATTTTTCTGCTAATCGTTTTTCGTTTTTTTCCCTGGTGTAGACACTCTTTTTATCTGTTACTTTTGATACACCAATTTCCGTACGTATTGTACATACTTTCGCCATCAATTTCTCTGTCGTAGCTGCTGCTCGTTTCTTGGCATTTTCAATGGATAGGTATGTCTCATTATCAATAAACGCAATTACGTTACTAATAATTTCTCGGACTTCGCTGTGACTAGTAGGACGTTTTTTACTCGAACATGCCATAACTCAAACTTTAGTGAACACCTCCCGCAAGACCGACGCGACATGTTCGTTTTACATGCGCGCAGACTATACAGTAGGTATCGGTGACACTGTTGCTTCCCTGTGATTGGCTCGCTAGGCCTTCCCCGCCTCCGTCATTTCTCTTTGAGAAAGGTCATGACATTCTTTCCACATATCTTGTTGACGTTGCCGAGTTAAACCTTGCTCCGTGCTGAGCAATGTCAATTTACAACGGAAATAAAAATTGTTTACATTCCAGTGACCCAGATCACGTGTTTCTGATTTCAATTTAATTAAATTAGTTTAAATATTAACTGGGACTATCAAACCCTTAATTGCTATTGCTGTACGAATACAGGTTGAAAGAGTTAAACGTATCAATTTTAGGTTAATTAATGAAAAATTTATTGTACGCGTTGCAAGTATTATTCAAATAACATAAAATATCATGGTATTTTAAGGCGAAATCCGTAATGATAAACTGCTTAAGCTCCGTCACTCATCCTTAGCGAAGTATATTGTTTTCTAAACACGTAAATAGTGAACAAAGCATTAGTCAAGCAATAATAGATGGATGACTTTTCCCTAAGCGAAAAGTACTCGTCACTCAGCATCGTGACCACAATAATTCCTCATACTTTTCATAAAATTCACGAAAAGTATAAACTATTATAAGTTTACAAAAATATGTTTTGGTAATCGTAGATTATTTTAGATGAGCTTCAAACTATGAAGACAATGTTCATATGGTTCCGAATGCCATTTTGAAGTAAATTTGTGCAACTTCAATGGAAGTGAGTCCAGGGATATTTCGGTTGCAGGTGGTCTCTGTCTGGGTTCAACCAAGCTATTGTTCTCTCGTCTGAATTGAATCCGAACTCGGTCAGGAACAATTATTTTCTTATTTCTCGTTGCAGTAGAGCTCACTATGATGAGTGGCCTCTCATTAATATTTTTTACGAAATGCAAAAAATTTTGCGATTTTTGAATCAGCATGAAAAAGTTCAAAATATTATTTTTAATATTAAGATAAATCGGAATCAAAATCAAATTTTATCTACCTGTATCTTGGAAAGATTAAATTATATTCTACCTACGCTGACAGCTCAATCGTTGGAATATATTATAGTCGCATTTTACGAATTCCCCAGTTATTTTACAGGCATGTGTTTAGTAATTTTAAACGTCAAGGTAAAGTTCATTTATTATATGTAAGGGCTCCACCCCTTTCATATAATAGCTGTCACACAATTAGATTTTTAGAAATTAAGTCTTGGCGTTAGGAATTTCAATAATAATTGTTCACTTAAAATAATATTTTTCATTGTGATCAGCATATTTTGTGTAAAGATTTTAAATAAATTACAGTTTACTGCCGTATTTACAAAAGGGTAGTGTGTAGATATACGCATAGTAGTTTTATACAGGTGTCTCTTTACGTGTATCTGTGACGTCACTAAACATTTACTCACGCAGCTCACTAGGAGAACAGACTGTGTCAATAAAGAAAATAAATATTGCAACAGCTGCACTTCACACTTGTATGATGTACGTACATGTTATAACACTGGTTTGATGCTGTACATTTAAGACATTCAAAAATATTCAGTTAACCTATTTTTCTTCAACCGCACAAAAAATTGGCACTTCTACGCCGTCTAAGAATAGCATAACAAATTGTCGGATTCATTTAATATGTGTATTTTTTGTATGTGGGAGTACAGGTTTGTTTCGCACACTCGCATAACTCTTTTAGTTCTCGCGGTCTATATAGAGAAAGCTGCATAATATGTGGATTTAATTTTCTATACTGTAAACACCAGAAAAAGGCATCCAATAACAGAAGTCCTTCAATACGTGGAAAACATTAATCGTTGTTTAGACTTCTTTCCGTTGGGGAATAAACAGTTTCTGCCAACCAATAACACAAAAAACTAACACATTTTCATTGGCTTCGAAATAAGACAAGAGCGGTACACTGACACTAGTACCGTTCCAAACAAAAAAGTATTGATCGTTGCAGTGGCTAAAAATTTACTTTTATACAACGTGTCACTAAATATCATCGACAAACTCCGGCAGGTTATTAACGACGAAAATTTAAGACGAAAATTTGTTTAACAATTTTTCTTGAAGTGAATAATATGCGCCCTCAAAATTCGAGTTTTTAAATGATTTTCGTTACAAATATCGGGAAGTACTTGAGATTAAGCAACAAATCGGTGAACAGTGTTTTATAGAACGGAGATCTTATATCTGTGAAAATGCGGATGGTAATATCGGCCCCCTTCATCAGTAAAATAGGGGTTGTCATCCTGTGTTTTGTTACGAATTCAACACCTTTAAAAGGAAAATTTTTTAATATAGTTTCGTTTCATATTTTCGTCCGAAATGATATTCCTGCCTTTTTATCGGTGATTTTTAGCCCTCTAATTTGGAGTAATAGTCAATAAATATATTTTATTGTATCCTCAGACGTTAACTTTATAGTCCGGTGAAGTCTGTGTTTATTACTTACATGGCCATATTTATTTTAAAAAGTGGTGGAAGGATGAAAAATGGCTTATATGAAAAATGTGCCTAAGTTCTCAAAAGAGCTCACTTTACCATGAACAGCCTATAGCTCGTTGTATATGCCTGAAAGAGTTAACTGATCGACCTGAGCGTATTCGTTATTAAGTACATTGCAAACAGAGAAATTTGATTGCTGGCACTGTACATCTGAATTTTTTACTGTGCCCACCCTGTCAACGATTCTTTTTGTGGAAGTTGTTTCGCTTGTAGTTTGTAATTCGACGTCTGTCAATATCACCTAAAATTGCGCTCTGAGTTTTGTGATTTCTGTTTATGAAGAAGGTTCTAGCCATATTTCCGTTGTTACAAGGCCAGAAATAAAAATTTTAAATGCTGTGACCAACGTCAAACAACCTCTTCACTCTCACTCCCGTATTCCGGTACTCACTTTGTGGTTTCCAATGCATTTGGTATTTCGCACACTATCACTGTTCTACGAAGTAAAAGTAAAATGGTGTTTGTATATTAAATAGTTTTGGGATCTGACTACATTGTAAAGTTGGAAGAGTGTAAATGGCTCAACATCAGTACCAAATGTTCCAGAAGAGTATGTGAAGTTATTGCGATCATTTCAGTCACTGAACTTCACTGTTTTAATAGTGACTTATACTGAATAACAGTTTTTCCCAATGCCACAGGCAATGATTTCTGCTGAACTGCACTTATTCACTTGCTAACAGCATCTTTCAAACTGCGTTTTCAAAAAACATTAAGTAATGAATGAAGTCATTCTTCCTGCTTAAAAGAGTGTAAACAAATTATTTATTATTTCACTATTAAGAAATTGCTCACAGACTTGAATGAAAATATACATATTTCTCCCCTGTCTCTTCATGATAGCTCTCCTGCACTTGTAAAATGAATTAGCTGGTCCACGGATAGTTCGGCACTTTTGAAATCAGCCATTAAAATAAATACTACCCCTAACTACGGGTATTTTAACCGACATGATCATTGGCATTATTCCATTAAAAATGTCACAGAATTTGGAAAAATAGTAGACTACATTATCCTAAGGGTAATGGAAAGATCTTTTAGTGTGCGAATTCCCGAAGCTTAAAATCAACAACAGAATTTTAGCTGCTCAATGTAATTTATTGGTGTTAGCTTTATTGTAAATATATTTGAATACAGGTAACTATCATGTACAGAAATAACTGATTCAGTCTATTGTTTTCAATTTAAAAATTTACAAGTTTTTGCAAAAGAGATAGGTAAATAAACTACAAAATCTGGAAGTGTGCCAAAATAATTATCTTAAAGTTAACCAAATTTTATTTTTCAAACTAAATTGTTTTAAAGGAATTCTTAAGAAAATTTAAACCGATTAAAACTAAGAAAGTATCATTTCTTATTATTTTGTGATTATAGAGCTCTACGTAGTAAAATTATATAAAATGTATGACAATAATTTTGACTTCTGTACTCATTTTGTGGTTTCTCTCTGTTATTATTCGAAACACAGTCAACATTTTTAATTCTAAAACTGTACATTGTATAAACTATTGCCATATGTGATGTTTTTAAAATACAATTCAAATACACAGTCAAAATAAACCAGATATATTAAGTAGTTCAAACTCAGTTCTTCGTTTCACACTGTATTTCCGAAAACCACCCACAGCGAGTTCTTTGCATAGTCATAACATATTAAAAGAAACATAATGTTTAAATTTATGAGCCATAATATTATGTTGTTTTGTTATGCACATGCATAGGTGCCAAGTACGGGAAACAAGGTGAGTGGTCGTGACCTACTCCCTTCCTCCGCCCTCTTTCATCCAGCAGGGTAGCCGGCCCGTTGGTTTGATAGACTCCTGTCTGTCACTACTTCAATTTGTAGAAATATATTTATAATTTATGGTTAACTTGCTGTCTCATTATATCAAAAACATAATGTACGTATCGTTATTTACGTAACCAAAAACAAGAATGTTTCGGTAGTAATAATTATATTTCAATGTAAATGCAATTTGCAGCAAGAGAGAGTGCGTGTGATAAGAATACGCACTAAATATGAGATTTTGAGAATATAGACAAATCAGTGGAACCAGTATAAAAATAAATTATTATCATGATGGCTGAATTTCACTGATTTATGTGTAATTTACAGTTGATGAAGTCACTAGTTCCCAATTCATTTACTTGATCTGCCAGTCGGTAGTTACTTATCAACTGACTTTCGGTGAATGTTATTTCACTGACAGTTGTCACTGGTTCGGGCTTACAGTGTACAGTGAACAAGGGTTATGGTCGCAGAATATTTTAGACTTGAACCTTTCCCCTTTTTCTGGAAACAAGAAGTCGGCACGCAAAATAATGTGAATTATACGTATTTTAGAGCAACATACGATTTCATAGTTTCCTCAATTGATGCATGAGTGCAGTTATTGGGTTCGTTGTAAAGTTAATTTTACTCGCGGTGTAATAACAGTTACAAAATGGGCAGAAATACTAAACAATACTNGTTTCCTCAATTGATGCATGAGTGCAGTTATTGGGTTCGTTGTAAAGTTAATTTTACTCGCGGTGTAATAACAGTTGCAAAATGGGCAGAAATACTAAACAATACTTCGAAAGTGCTATAGTAATCTTGAACAGCCTGTAGTGAGAAGGCCAGATATATATGATCATAGTGCTGGAAATTTATATTCTTTGTAAGTTTCCTATTTTATGTATAGGTTTATATTTTCTATTACATAGTTATGAGATAAGCCGATGTTTTACATTAAAATATTCTATAAAGTTTCCTGTCGTACCTTCAGAATAAATCCCACTGTATAAAAGATTAGAAACAAAATTTATATTTGTTTCTAAGGTTCGAACTCAGTACTCTCGCATATAATAACCACTGTTTCACAGCGGCTGCCTAAGAGATTTTTCATAGTTGTTCATATTCACTTTCCTCCACTTACTTAAATATAATCGGTGAATTACTACTTTTTCATGTGGGTTCAGGAGCCACGCTAGGGGAAAGGTGAATATTCGGTTTAGATCTTGTTTTTGTTACTCCAACGGTTGACATCTCGATCCTCTGATGTCATAACTGTTATAATTTAATGTTAATACTCCACTTCGTAACATCTCGATCCTCTGAAATCACAAATGATACCGTCTAATGTTAATACACGCCTCCGTATATCATAATATTCTCTAAACTCTCGTCTCATATAACCTTAGTGACCAGGATCACCGCTGCAAACAAATTAATTTTAGACAACCTATACCTGCTGTCACACAACACAATACTGTAAAGTCAATAGATGTTACAACCATTACCAAAACAAATATTACAAAAGTTTGCCTTCTTTTTTTAAAAAATCTTAATATATTAAGGAATTTTATGAAAATCTCTAATGTCATTAACTAATTCAGACCAAAGGTTATTGAGCATGAGAAATTATAAAATGCAAATGTAATATGTATATGTATATATACGCATATTTTAATACAAATTCAAAATATTTTACAAGAAATTATAATTATTTTGCAGCTTACATTACTTCAAATATTCTTTAAAATAAAATTATAAAATGAAATCAAGTGTTGGGGGGGGGGGCGTTATCTGAAATACTCTAACTAAAGACTCCAAGCAATTAGTATGCCTGGATTAAGGTAATTAGTCTTACAGCCTGGAGGTCCATAACCCGAGCCGAGGTCCAAGTCGTACCACCGATCTACGGCATTTTAGTGGACCGGTGTGACACGAAACCGGCAGCGTTGAGAAAAGGTAAAATTTAGATTTTTACGCTCTTCGGTTACACCCACAAGCTAACGACTACGGAATTTTCTGATGATATATGGTGTTTAACAGTCTGTATGACTACTAGGTGTTTATTCATTTTTGTTTATTTACTAAGGGCAGCCAGTTTAGTGAGCTACATGAGTCTCAGCACACATCACTTATCTGATAGCGTATGTGATGTACACAATCACCACACCAGGAATTCCAAAAAAAAAATTACATTACTATTCACACAACAAAGCAGTACAAAACGAATAATTATTTTATGGTATTCGCTATTTAACATCTACAGGCTATTCACGGTAAAGTGAGCACGTTTGAAAGCCTCCTCATTTGTAATAAAAGTAAATAAATATATATTTTTTTAAACCTTAGGCGTTAACTTCAGAGTGCGGTGGAATATATGAACTGTGTTTATTACAAATGTCTGAAAGGGAGAAGTAATTAAGGCCTCAAAAGTGCTCTCATTACCGTTAACATCCTACTTATAACCATATGAACTTATTGCAATACTAACAAAGCCATAAAATAGTGCCTGAAGATATACCTAATTGACCATAGCACTTATATAATTTATATAAAATGCTTACTTTATATCTTAATTACTTGCAAGTTATTGCCTTGGACTGTAACACGTGGGTGTTAGTTATTAGTGTGTATTATTAGTTGTAAGTGAAATTATTTTTGTTCATTCCAGCCTAGGGATTTTGTTTCTTGTTTTCTTGCTTCTGTATTGACGTATTTTGATTTCACGTGGAGTATTTTTCTCAGCTATACAGCGTGGATGTGACTTCTGCATTACAGTAACTGAATGTTTTATATTGTTATTTGTAAGATTCGCGACAGCTTGTGCCGTGAAAAAAGGTTGCATTGAAATAAAGAAAAAGTTAAATGTTGAATATAATTTATTCACCAGTAAAATGTATTTGCACCGTCACCAAGCAGTTATAGAAGTTCAGCGTGAGGATAACTAGATGCAGCTTGTAGCCTATTCCAGGTTAAAATATTGTAAACACTGCGTATTAGTAAATAAAATTCTCCTAATGCGCCTTCTAAGCGTAATGCTGGGATCACAATAGCGCGACAGACAGGACGCGATGGACGCGATACGGGTAAAAGAAATTTCCCAGTCAATAAGCACCGAGACTTATGTGACGTAGCAAGACCAAGATCGCAGTCGCGAGGAGATTCGTGAATAGAAAATATTTCTAATTTAATCTCGCCGCGGGCGCGAGAAAACCGGAAAACGTACTATAATGTTGCGTTTAAATGTTGGCTAGACTGATGGATTGGTAGCAAATGGCGTTAAAATTCTTTCCTACGCGAGTATCGTGTGCAAAGCAATGCCTTTTTACGCCTGCGTGTAATTACGAGCATAGGTTCCTGTGTGAATTATCAGCGGTCGTGGGAAGGAACAGTTGAACAAACAAGTTATTAATAAAAATAATATGAATGATAACAATAATAAATAGACATAATTTAGGCTACAAAAGTGAACTGCAATACAGCATTAAGACTTAAGGTCTTCATATTACTTGATCTTGCAAAAAGGTATATATAATCTGTCACCTTCTTCCATTACATGACTTTTACAAGCAATACTGTTCAAGGAGTAACATGAATAACAGGATGGCTACCATTGACGGTAATAGCAACATTAAAAGTTATATAGGCTCAAAACTAGCCAGGTTTTTTTTTGCATTCATGTAATGTGAATATTTCGACTGAAACATAAATAGCAACTTCCAAGAAAGTAATTCCAGATAAAGTAGTTTCTTTGAAAACTGAGTCTACTGTCATATTAACTACACTAAAAGCCTCATCTGCTTCAAAAACCCTGCCCTGAGCAAATGTTCCATTTGAAAACAAACCAAGGGGAAGGGCAAGGTAGGTATGTAGAGACGATAAACTGCTTGCAAATAACATAATTTTAGTGATGGTCGCGAGGCAGTAAAACTAGTGTTGACAGTAATGCGAATCTCGTCGCGTCGGCCGCGCTGTTGTGAGCCCTGCATTACTGCGACTCCATTAGCGAGGCGCGGTGACCTGAGACCCGAACAGGCGCTGTGAAAGCGAGCCCACGAGACGCCCTCGAACCAGGTCGGGCGTCCCTCGCGCCGCCTGCTAACGAGCACGAAGCCAGTTAACCGGCAGCGCGCGCGGTGTCTGCTTGTCGCGTCGTAATTGCATCGCGGAGCGCACAAAAGGCGGAGATTGCCGGCGCTAGCCGGGCGTTGTCGGTTCCCGGGACGTGAACGACGCTGCACAGGAATCCACCCCTGTGCCGGGGCTTGTCGGGGTAATCACGCGCAGTCAGACGCGTCCGCACCTCTCGACTACACCTCCNTCCTTCTACTACGATTCATAGATCCTACTAATATTATAAATGCGAAATGATGTGTGTGTGTGTGTGTGTGTGTGTGTTACCACTCAGCTCCATGAAATTTGGTATGTTGGTACTTTAGGTCCTGGAATAGGACATAGGTTACTATTTATCCCGGCAAATTGTATGGTTCATGAGGAATAACAAAGGAATACATGAGGAATAGCAACGGCTGGGAACGTGACCGAAATATGTTTTTCCTCTGGTATTAGAGTTTATCAGGCCGCCCAAGGACCTCTGAAATGGCTTAATGACTGCTATCGATCGATAACAACCGGCACAGAATATTTAACGTGCCCTCTGAAGCCCGTAAGCGTTCAGATGTTATGCTACTAAACGGTCACCCATCAAAATGTGTGCCGCTGCGAACGTTGCTTAACTTTGGTGATCGATTAAGATCCCACAGCCCAGCGCAAAAAGTAGTACCTTGGTACGCTTATTTCTAAAGCTACAACTTGATGAAACTCACGTTTTGATTTTCATACATCGACGCTGGAAAGCGAAAACGNCTCACGTTTTGATTTTCATACATCGACGCTGGAAAGCGAAAACGTGGTAACTACGCGATAGTTGCACAGATACACTCCAAAAACAATACCCTACTTCTTGGCTATAGGGTAAAAAATATTTCCTTCCTTTTGTGTTGCCGTAATAAGTTAAGAACCTTGGCTAACATAGCATAATTTTATAATTATGTTTTCAAATAAATGAATTTTTTTTTCAATTTATTTATGAGAGTATCACTGTAAAACTCAATTGTATCCGGGCGAAGCCGGGCCGGTTCGCTAATGATTTAATAATAGTTCATTCGTTATGAGTCCTATGTACCCGACTAGGAAGAGGGGAATGAAGTGTAATTTGTTTCATTGCATTAAAAGCTTCAAAAAACACTCGGAAATCTGGACTTTTTTTTTGGAAAAAATTGAAAGATGGTTAAGTCCTTTTCATATTTTTAAAAGTTTACTATCTTGGAGAAAAAATCCCAAATATAGGGTTTTATGAGTTATTTTTTAATATCGCGCGTTGCTTAAAACATAAAAATAAAATTTTCAGACGCGTATAATTCGTAATTCTGAACATAATGATATAAACATGCCATATGGTCACCGCTGAAAATCTCTTGTAACTCCACAAAAACGAAATAAATGTTTGCTAATTTTTGTCGCCGTCGCTTGGTGTTTTCTGGAAGCGGCTGCTCCTGACGGGCCCTTCTGTAGCTGGTTCGTGTTGGGAAGNACAACCCCGCCAGCGGAGGGGAAGCTTCCCTGCTGGGCGAGACATCTCTCTTGAGGAAAGGGTCGCGCGGTTCCTACATCGGGCCACGGATTAGACTTTCAGCTCTCCGCCCATCGCGTTTCCTGTCGCTTGCGACTCAGTTTTAGAACGCGACTACGATGACTTCGCGTTACATTAACACGCATCACGCCACACTCTCACATATAAGTAAATCATGCTTGTTTCGGGCATCATATCATGATTCATCACGTAAGCATGCAAACTTGTANCACTCTCACATATAAGTAAATCATGCTTGTTTCGGGCATCATATCATGATTCATCACGTAAGCATGCAAACTTGTGTACTGAATTAAAAAAAATGCCGGAAATAAGTATTGTTGCTTTCAGATTGAAAACTTTGAATAATTAAACTTATACAGCCCCATTTNAAAAAAAATGCCGGAAATAAGTATTGTTGCTTTCAGATTGAAAACTTTGAATAATTAAACTTATACAGCCCCATTTGTGTTTTGACACTGATGTGACAAGAACAGGTTGCAAAAGTATGGCGTTCGTGAGTTATACAAACTTTAAAAACCACTAGAAAGTCACCATAACCTCCCGAACATAATGTCACTGGGAGATTTAGACATGTTTTTCTTTTATATGACAATAAAACGTCTGTAATAAGCATTGATCTGCTAGAGAAAACTAAATTATATTTCATGAATTACTAACAATTGCAAACTTCTGGTAAATAGTGTACATTACATGCAAGCATTTGTATGCTTCTAGGAAACAAAATTAATAAACTGTGTGGACGTAAAGCTTCCTAAATATTAACAAATTAAAAACAAATTCTAGCGTAAATTATATAACTCTTTGGCTTTATTTCCGAGGGGGCATTACACTGTAAATGCGGTAGGTTAAATAGGTGAGTAGATGACATAGCGAAAATGAAAACAAATATACAAAAAGCAAAGATAAGACATAACTCCTATTATGATAGGACTGCGAGATCATGTAGTGAAAAGTCAAGTGTCACGTATAAGCTTGACACTAAAAGGTTTTTCTTTAGGTGAATGTAGAAAGTCGCATTTAATACTTTTTCTATGATTTTGTAAACTTGGGTTATTCGGTTACATTGGATTAAAATTGGGGATAAAAGACAGTTCACATTCACTAGAAATCCAGAACTTGCATGTTCGAGCCTCGTTGCTGCAAATACCCCGTCTCCTTGGAATTGTTTCCAAGCTTCCTAAATCTTGAAAAGGAATGTTAATTGGAATCGCAAAGGAGCAAGAGATTCTTGCGACTTTCGAAACAGAGTAACTAACACATTGTCGGAAGAACTTATCGTGTAAATTTCCCCGAGACCTGAACAGCGTTACGACTGCCGGTTTCTACCGTCTTTATTGGGAAGTTATTTCTGAGCCGCGAGGTATAAATATAAGGCGAATAATATGCTGAAAGTATTGTGAAAAAGAATGGAAACAAAATAAGAAAGTAATCTAGTGAATATTTCCACCACCTTTTATACGGATGTGGCTTATTGTTTTACCGCAGTATACTCCAGTGTAGCATTTCGTGATCGAAACAATTCCTGCATATTTTTTTTATTTTTCTCTTCCCACCCCCCTCCCCCCACCCCATCCTTTTCTAAAACTTTTTTTTTTTTTCAAGTTTTCTGAACTGGAATTTATGAAATCTTATTTAAACTAAAACAACATAACCATGCATGCACGCGCATTTGCTTGTTCTTCGTGAAAGAATGTGGAATATGCATATAGTTATTTATAGAATTTCAAGTGAATACCACACATCGTGTTTAGATAAAGGTTTTTTTGGCTAACGTTTGACGAAAATATGATGTGCAACGCTTTGACTTCTGCAATAATAATTTCAAATAAAGGAAAACTATTTTAATCGCATATTTTTAGTGTTATGTGTGGAAGGTTTCGCAATGCGCGAATTCGTGAAACGTGAAATCAATAACAGAATTTCAACTACTTAATGTTTCATGGGGCTATATTAATTGATAAGACAATTGATTTCTTCTAACAAACATACAGATAAATAATTGATATGGGCTATGTTTTCAGATTTAAAAATTACCAACTTTATACGAAAAATCGGGGATAAAAACCACAAAATCAGTAAATGTATGGAATTAATTATTTAAAATTTTTAAAAAGTATCATCTACAACTCTATGATATTAAAAAATTTATAAACCTATCAATACGAAGTAAAATGTTTTTTAAAAATCTTTTTTTTTACTTTGTTTATATTAAGTTGTACGCTGTCAAATTTTCTAAATTTTAAAACAATTTTTCCTTATTTACTGATTTTGTAGTGGCTGTGCGTTATTATTTGAAAACACTTAAGAAATGTTATTCGATAACTATAGATTATGTCGACTATTGTATGTTATGATTTTGTTAATTCAAATATGAAGTAAATTAAACCAACAAAATAGAGATATATTAAGGGTAATTGCAGTTGAAAATATTTGGACGCCTTCAAGCCTTCGTTGCCAGCTAGCAGGCTCTTCATTCACCCTTCAAAGAATTGTAAGCTTGACTTATATTTAGTGTGTTGGTTAGCCGTACGTGCTTAGGCCTCACGCCCACGTGGTGGCGGCTAGCCTAGCACCTAGTTCCCAAGCACCGAAACTGTATCAACTGTCAACTGTGATGACCTTATACTAAAGCCTNCCCCCCCTCCCTAAACAACTAGCATTGCCCATGGCTGGAGTCGAGTTCTCTCCGCCAGGCAGATATAGTCTATTCGCGGTTTCTTCACACTTTTTTAATCTAACCTTTCAAAAATCACTCGATATATGGCGTGTTTAGTTATTTCAAAAATATGCCTTTGCCCATGTAACAAAAGCGTGTTACACTTCTATAGACGTAAAAATGCATTGAATTTGATGGATTTAAAATTTTACTTACATTTTATTTATAAATTATAATGCTTCATTCATTATTAATGCAAATAAAAACAGTGGTAAAACAGATGTGTTGGTAATGCTTAGTAGTAAATAGTTCTTATGCAAAATATGATTACACTGTGTGCACATGAATGCGGTGTGTAGTTCATTTGGTGTAATTTATTAGACTTGGCTAAGCTTTGTTTGTATGAGGCGGAGGAATATCCTGGAAGTACGTACAACTTTAGCAGGGCTTCAGAAAAGTTTAAGGTAACGGTGAAGGGTTTGTAGCTCACAATCTTATTTAGGCGAGTGCAATCTAGTGTTGAGGGAACATCATCTTATTCTGTCTGTTTAAAGCAGTCTACATACAGCATATACAATGTCATAAAAAGAGCGTATTAATACAGTGTCAGGACATCTATCAGCTTAATTAGTATTGTGTGGTAGGGAGGTAAACAGTTTATAAGTTTGAAATATCTCTTTTTTTAAAATGAATACGGGTCAGATCGTGAATTCAGTTTTTATTTATTAATAACTAGCGAACCGGCCCGGCNAAAATGAATACGGGTCAGATCGTGAATTCAGTTTTTATTTATTAATAACTAGCGAACCGGCCCGGCTTCGCCCGGTAACAATTTAGTTTTTACAGCGATACATTGAAAGACAAAAATGGTTAATGTGCGTCATCCTTAAAATATAAACATATGTTATCGCGGACTTTTTTGTAAGCCTTTTTGAGAGCTGCAATTCTGTAGTACATTAATTTGATGTATATCTTATGGTTTAGAGTCGCGTTCGGTACATTCGCGGGATTTTCGCGTTTTTTACGACTTGATTACAAACGGTTCGACATTTCTCTACTTTCCTTACATTAAATTTAAATTTATTATAGACCAAAACCTTCCTTAAGAAATTCTCTAAATGATGTTGAAAACCGCATTAAAATCTATGAAGTAGTTTAGAAGTACTAAGTGAATACACAGACAGACGCGGATAAGCGACTTTGTTTTATACTATTTAGAGAGTTCGTAGATCAGCAAATTACACAAGACAGATATCGCCTCTTCAACTACTGTTGACGTGGCTGAAGTAACCTACCGACTAAAAAACACTGATTGTGTTGGGAATATTAATGACAGTGTACTACTCGGCAAGTAACATACAGTTGAGTAGCAAGTCGTGGAGGCAGTCGTGTACTTGACCACGTATGGGAACCCGGTTTAAGATGAAACAGACCATTTTTTTGATAATCAGTTCATGTCTCCAACCTTGAGTTACCCATCGCCATTACAACTATCGAAGTCACGTGGTCAACGGTAATGAACGTGTTCGTTCACGTTTGAGTATCCAACGGGCCCACACTTTTATTTGAATAAAATTCTATGACTAATTTTAATACATCCTAGTTGCATTTAGAGTAATTGTAAAAACATTTCAAAGTACTTGCATAAACAGTGTTCTAACTACAAATCCTATCCAGGTTGTCATGAAATTTATATTGGTATATAAGCAGTCCAAAGCAGGAACACGGAAATCGGCTACCCCACGGTTGGAATGCACACTGTACCCCATATTGTATCTGATTTTATCTATCTTACGACACTCACGATATTCCAGCTCGTCAGTAAGACCAAGTTTTCTGTTAAAATATTTTTAATTTATTTTTCCGGGCCAGTGGTAATGCGGGATTTTATAGCGCCTAATTCTAGAGGTTATATGGTCGCGCGCCTTCTAGCACTCTGGGTGTATAAAGCGTCTTGAAATATAAATTGTATACTTCATGTAATCCGTGGTCCTTAAGTCATTCACGCACTACTCTAGTTATTTAATGGGCACAAATATTAACACGCTGATATAGGTCTAATTTTGATTGTTTGACATTTCTCTTCATATAGGCCGTGTATCAAAGTTGTTTAGATCAGCCGTTATAAAATTGTAGCCCACGGACCCACGAGGGGTCCTTGAGTTTATAGTCGGGGGTCTGCAAGTTAAAATAATGCTTTTTACATTACATAAAAATGTAGCCATTATTCATTACAAATAACTATGCATGTGAAAATTTTATATTATTAGGGGTGGTTTTTGCAAATTGTGTTGTAAACTAAGCTTGAAATTCTAATATAGCGAAAAATAAATATATATTTTCTTAGCTTGTATTAAAGAAACAGTTTTAAGATCGGAAAAATGTACATCGTATACAAAGCGACTGCGAAATCACAATATTAAAAGTCCTTTGGGTTATGTCGTCTTTTTTTTTTATTAGTTTCTGAACCTTTATACATTGTAATGAACGGACATTTTGAGAAAACCATGTAGTGTTTCAATACACGATGTTGATAATTCATTGATATCTACTTATACAGGAAAATAATACAAAGTAAAGTTTTAATAATTTAATAAAATAATCATCGACTACGTAATCTTTGAAACTTCCATTAATAAATCAGAATTATTTGGAAAATATTGCACTGTTATTTAAAGCACAGTTCAGCTTCTTCAACAGAGCGCCACGTGATTACGACATGCAAAACTAGGTACACTTATTAACAATTGGCGTTAAATGCAAATTATTTTTGACTGTCTTCGAAATTATGGGTGCTTCTGTTTGCAAGGCTCTGTCTGGGTACACAAACTCAAATAGCGTTCAGGTGCATAAGTACGACGTTTTCTGGTAGAAATGATACAGTGAATGTTGCCATCGAAATTTCAACACATATAATTGGTACTTTATTTCAAATTCTGCACTTATTTCTGTATTTGCTTCCATTTTAGTTATCTTTGCTTTATTGTTATATTCATTTAACGTTAACTTTAATATGTCTCTTCCAAAGAAAGTAACCACGCACGTAAATGAATTAGGTTCAGATAGGGCCCATATCTGAAAACGTATGACATATTACGTAAAGCAGGCCTCTCCTATGAAGTCTTGTATACTGTTTTAGAAAACAGTACAATATGTAAGTTGGACCAATGCATTTTAATTACAAAATAATTATTTATTCATAGCAACAGAATAAATCTCAGACTTCTAAAGATGTTGAAATACTAATTGTGTACCCTCTCGAACTAAGCCCATGCCACAAAAGAGTGATTATCGGTGTGATAAATTTAATTTTTTTTTTTCGCAAACTTGTTAGTGTTTTATCAGAAGCCTTACTGGTAAAGATAATTCAATTGTTTCTTTTTAATACGTCAATTTACGCTGGAAGTGTGCATGTCGAGAGGCGATCAACACATTGAACTGAACCTACACTAATAACAAAAAACTGCACACCCGTGTACCTTAGCCGGAATTGTAGACAAAACCCCTCGCGATCTTACATCATAAGTTAGCGTCTCGGCTAACTACGATACTGAGGTCAGCGTAAAAAAAAATAGTTCGCTCTTCTGAGTGATTCTCCAAACGCCTTAAATATGAATTAACGACATTTTATAAATAGAAATAATTCGTAAAAAAAAACCTGCACTAGCATACCATTAAAAGTATAGCACATTTGTGGGGACAGCAGAAGAAGTAAATAATTTAGTCTTGACATTCAGTCCAGTAAATATTACGCCTAAAGGTAATTTATATTACAGGTAGTAAACATAAGTTCTCCAAAAGTCTCTTTTCCCAACAGTCGTTTGATGTAACGTAGATTGACGAAAAAAATTTCCAAAGTTCTGTCCAAGAAATCTATTTTTTACAGAAAAAATCATTAGACTGGCCGTTAAACCCACACTCACTGCACTTAAAATTATTTTGAGTTACGGGTAGTGCATTTGATTTTATTTCTGCAGACTGCTCGTTTAGCAGTCAGCAGAAATAAAATCGATTATACTTACATTTTACAATTGGTCGTCTGTTTGTTTTTAAAGTACGTATGCTGAGTTGAGTTGAGAGATTTGGGCGGCTCTTAACATCGAGGTCTTGAGAGCCGATGAAGGTGAAATGAGTTGAGAATGGAGCAGCGCTGGAATTCAAGGGCGTGGGAAACAGGAGATCACCAAGAAAACCCACTGACCAGCGGCATCGTTCGGAACGATTCCCATTTGATAAACTCCGGGAGTGGCCTGGCTGGGGATTGAACCCGGTTCACCCTGGTGGAAGGTGAGCAGCCTAACCGCTCAGCCACCGCAGTTCCTGTGTGTTACGCTGAGAAGACGAACAACTGAGCTGGTAGTTTTCTATTCTGTGTCACTGTTTGTTGAAGTAGCAAGGTATGTTTCCTAGTTGGTTACATGTTTACTTGATAAACACTGTAATTATGACGCAACGGATATCTTACACGTCCACTCCCGTGGGAACCAACCGAGGTTCACGAACTTCCATAATAAATTACAGTGGAAATATTGTGTGCGGCAAGTGTATTTTCTGCGCCACCGAGTTAATTACACGCGCGTAACGCAATTTTCGCTGTTTTATAGAACCTGGTAGGTTGAGTTGAAGAAATTCACAAGAGACGTGACATTTAGGCCTTGTTAACATCCATCATCAGTCTAAAGAACCGCATTAATGGGGAACTTTGGATTCTTGAAAATGATTTTCTAACGATTTGTGAGCAATCGGAGCAATCGGAAATATTTATGTTTGTTAATAACAGCGAAAGCGAAACTGATTATATATATGATGATTCACGAGGAGTTACCACAACTCACAGGGNATGTTTGTTAATAACAGCGAAAGCGAAACTGATTATATATATGATGATTCACGAGGAGTTACCACAACTCACAGGACCTATTCTTACATCATTTAGAGCAAAATATGTAATATAAATGTGGGTCCTGTTCCCAATATTTACAGAGTAATTCGAAACATTTGAAAAATTACGAATAAAATAATAACACTTTCAGAAGTAAATACAGGGATGTATTATCAGACCGTATTGTTTATAATTGAGCATCTTAACTGCGTCTAACAATACAAAAGTTGTTAAAAAATGTTTCTGTGTACTTTCATACANATGTTTGTTAATAACAGCGAAAGCGAAACTGATTATATATATGATGATTCACGAGGAGTTACCACAACTCACAGGGCCTATTCTTACATCATTTAGAGCAAAATATGTAATATAAATGTGGGTCCTGTTCCCAATATTTACAGAGTAATTCGAAACATTTGAAAAATTACGAATAAAATAATAACACTTTCAGAAGTAAATACAGGGATGTATTATCAGACCGTAATGTTTATAATTGAGCATCTTAACTGCGTCTAACAATACAAAAGTTGTTAAAAAATGTTTCTGTGTACTTTCATACACTTGGCCGGACGTGTATGAACCGCACGTGTTGCTCTACGCAGCTCCACACACTGTCTTTGATTTCTCTAGCGGCATTCATGATACGCGCAAGTAGTTCCTCACGTGTTTGTGCAGTCCTTTGGTAAATAATATCCTTCATTCATCCCCATACGCAATAATCTAGTGGTGATATATCTGCCGATCGAGGAGGCAAGGGGTGAAAACCGCCTCGTCCTATCCATCTCTCAGGGAAATACACATCTAAGTGTTCAACCAAAGCAGGTTGGAAGTGAGGAGGAGCACCATCATGCTGAAAGATCATACGACGTCTCACTGCTAACGGAACATCCTCATGTAACAGCAGCAGATCTTGCAACAATTGCCGATACACCACTCCAGTCAAGCATCCCGGGAAAATTAATGGCTCAATCAACTGATAACGTGAGACACCATGCCACACGTTGATGCTGAAACGGTGTTCCAAACTCCTTTCCACTGTAGCGTGGGTATGCTGATTGTCGAATTCGCGCTAACTTCTCGTGAATTATCTATACATAATATAAAACTCAACGTCTCTCAGTCTGTCTGTTGGTACGCTTATCACTCGAGAACCACGTATTCGATTTACGTGTTTTTTTTTAATTCATAGCTACGTTCTCTGGCCAGGTTTAAGTATATATTTTGTTACGTAAAGGAACATAACGAATAAGCAGTGACGATAATAGTGAATCAAGTCGGAAAAACGTTTGCCGCCACCGCGCTCTCTTGCAATACGCTGTCTAAACCGTTAAAGATGGAACAATATCATGTGGTAAAGAATTGTGTAAAATAAAACGACCTAAAAAAAACTCCGCGGTAGCATATATCTATTTAACACAGAGAAATGCTAATAAACGTTTTTACCATTTAATTCACAAGAAACATTCAATGACGAAGTTTTTCACCTATCACTCACTGAAATTGAAAAGCAAGTGCAGACATTGTCAGGAAAAAGTATAAAAAACATGGGCCTACCAATATCAGATAAAATAGTAGATTCAACTGTTAACAATGACTACATCAGGGAAACTTCATATAATAGATTAGAATTGCACATCACCGAAACGCTTATTAGTGTTTCTCTGTTATATGATAGATATATGCTACCGCGGAGTATTGTTCGGTCTTTTTATTCTACACAATTCTTTACTACATGATATTATTCCATCTATAACGGTTTAGACAGCGTATTGCAAGAGAGCGCGCTGGCGGCAAACGTTTTTCCGATTTGATTCACTATTATCGTCACTGCTTATTTCTTATGTTATTTTACGTAACAAAACATATACTAAAACCTGGCCAGAGAACATAGCTATGAATTAAAAAGAACACGTAAATCGGATACGTGGTTCTCGAGTGATAAGCGCACTAACAGACAGGCAGACAGAGTCATTGAGTTTTATAATATGTATAGAGTATATAAGATTAACACTAAGTAAAATTCATCTTTATTTTTAAACAAACCTAAATAAAAATTATGTAGCCCACGCGAGCGAAGCCACGGGCACAACTAGTATTGTATATACGTTGCATCAAACCGGCTATGTACCTACTCATAGTTCCGGAAATACAGCAAGCTATGATAATCCAATGGTTGGCTTTATAATTATTTTGCGTATGTAATTGCAATCATCTGCATGCCTTTTCTTAAAAAGCAAATTTACTTTTAAAAAGAAGTATTTTTAATAGATTAAGGTTATATTCCGAACCATCCTGCAAACTGACGCTACGCTACTGTGCTGTATTAAATTTTATAGTTGAATTTAGTGAGAATTTACGCACAGTACATATTTCCCTGGCAATTAAACTGGCTCGTAAAATCTAAATGCTGTGAACGTAAATATATAAATATTTGTACATAACGAAGTTTACTATAAATGAGATATATGCCTTGGTAATAATCACGTTTGCCAATCATCACTGTTGTCATAACACGTGCTATAAATTCAGCCTTAAATAGTGTCCAACCCATTATGGGCAGTATTTCTTCTTAAAGTAAGTAGATGTAAAGTTCTCATTGTGGAATATAATAAAACTAGGTACAGTACATAATATTCCCAGTCTTAATTCTTGAATTCGGCATCTCGTGGGTTCGATCATGGCCGGCTACGTTGGGGATGTTTTACACGAGTGATTTTCCATCCGCGTACAAGGAAAATACTGGCTCGATTTTGTTAATATGGACCTTTAAAAATCTCCTCTATTTCATGAAGATCCGTATAAGCTTTTGGGGACAAATTTAAATAAATTCTGTAATTACGTATATCGTTTAAAAAGCATGCAATAAGGACTACGAATATAATGTATAGTCGGGAAAACGGGCCAGCTGCACTTATGTACAGCTTTTATAAAGGATTACAATTACATTTAAATATAATGGTTGCATTCTCATTCTCAATCACGTCATAACAGCTATATATACAGAATTTTTCCCGAATATTCGGGTAGTATTTTGGGAATGGATAGTACACCCAAAAATAACACAAAATGTCCTTATGAACATATGACCTACAGTCGATAGTTTCCGAGTTATAGACCTTCGAATGGTTTTAAACTTTGTAGCCATGTTCAAGTACATCACTCTACAAGAAGCACTCAAATTGTCCACCTTGTGCCTGAATACACGCCTGAACACGTCGCATTATTGATTGTCTGACATGTTCAAATACTCCAGGAATTGTACGTATCTGCTGGCAACCTTGTTACACTCGCTGGCGAAGCACTGATATGTCCGGAACCGGAGATGCATAAACAATGGCCTTGAGATGTCCCAACAGGTAACAATCAAGTGTATTGAGATCCGGGGAGCGTTCAGGCCAGTCGATTGCACCCTGCACGGCGTTCCACCTATGCGAGACAGGAAATAACACATGCACCATTCCAACTGATCACATTTACAGTCTCACCTCGTCAGAGATGGACTATTATCTATACGTTTTGGTACAACGCTGGAAGATCTGTAACTCGAAGACTATCGGCTTTAGGACATATGTTTAGAGGGACCGTTTGTGTTGTTTTGGGGTGTGCTATTCACTCCCAGATTACTTCACACACATTTGAGATCATCCTGGGTCTGTCTTTCTGTGTCTCTCTCTCTCTCTCTCTCTCTATATATATATATATATATATATATAACAGTTAATTTT
>NQII01003707.1:134251-177405 GCA_002778355.1 Clitarchus hookeri
AACAGTTAATTTTTCTATCGTGAAGTTGCGAAGTCACTGGTGTGTTTTTTGTGTTGCAGACGTGATCGAGAGTCGCCCGCCGTGCAAGCTGGATTCCTCAGCGACGCCGCCCACCGCGGCGCTCAACGGCAGCAGCACACCTGGCGTCAGGACGGATGACTCGCTCGCCGACACCACACAAGATGGCGGACCTTACTCGGCGACAGGTGCGTACCTAATCAGCTCTCACGCGACGCCAAAATAGACGCAAAACCAAGGGGGTGGCCTTGTCTGTGGATGTGCATGATAAATTGATGAAGTCTGTCCTCCATATTGTCATGCCCAAAACATTGGAAATCTAACCTGTCACAATTAAAATGAAACTATTGTATCACAGTATTTTGATTATTAGCCTAATACATCAAAGTCATTATTTTTTATTTGTTAAAAAATTTCCAAATTTTACATGCATTGAATAGAAAATCCTGCCTCAACATTTTCAATGCTTTGGGTGTCACATTATGGCGATGGACAAAAATGAAGCTTCAGTGACGTCATAGCATGCCATCCCCTGTTATTCCTACCTCAATGCGCAAAACCCGTGCAAGAAGCCGAACTTACACTAAATTTCGTGAAGCAGATTTTACACAATGCAAGATACATACAAAACTCGTTCAATATGGCACTCTTATACTAAATCTCATGCGAAAACATCTCGTGTGCAGATCTCGTACGAATGCAGGAGATAGAGTATGTCCTATTTTCAGGAGAGTTTTGCACGATAATAATGATTCTATTCGTCGTTCTCCGCTAGCCATGCGACCTCCTATATATCAATCTGAAAGTTAGAAGAAGAGTAGAGAATATAGCGGTACAAAAAGAAATCAGGGGGAAAAAAATTAATTGTAAAAAGATCATGAAATTTTTGTTTTGGAAATGGAGATTAGTAGTTAGGTTGTATAATAAACCAAGAGTATTGATCTAACAGCAGATATATATTATAATTTTCATTTTGTTGGCACTACCAATTAAATTTCTATTATTATTGTTGCATAGAGATAATTACAGCGATTAATAAAGAGAAAACAAAGATCAAACTGTAACTTTCTTCAGGTTTAAATAATAATTCAGATAGTGTTGTGAGATTGTTGGACGAGTACAAGAAATATCCTGTTCTATTTAATAGTCACTACTTTAAAAAAAAAGCTAATTTTCATGAGATTATGGTAATTTCAGATATTTCCGAGGTATTCTACTTTTCTCATGAAAGGAGGAATTTTTTCAGCAAGTTTGATCTATAGATTCGTTTCTCATAGGATTTTCCTGGTATTCGAGGCTTTACGAAATCCATTTCGCGTCTTGTAAAATGTGTTTTAGAGTATTTCTCGTGAAAGGCATATTTCGTGCAATATCAGGAGACAGAGCATGTCCTATTTTTTTAATTCGATTCGCAACGATCAAGTGTCTCTACTGGTCCGCGCCTCTGTGCTGATAATGTGACCAACAATGCAGAACTTTTTGTAGATAATGTCGAAAGTTATTTCCGCCATATTTTCCAATCATTTTATTTCTTAGACCAAGAAACGTATTTAAATAACTATGCAGTGGACTTTCAATACAGCGGCGACCACGTTACACATTCCATGCTTCCTGACACGATAGTACTGTCATCCCACAAACTGATGTTTGAAGTTTGCCTGAGTTGTTATCTCAGAGAGCAGTGCGAAATATGTATCAATGGCCACGAACTGTGCGCCATCATTTATATTTGACTTTGGAAACTGGTATATTTTAATTGGTCAAAAAATATACAGTCATCTCCGTCATTTGATAAAATTATTAAACTTCCTATTTAAATAAAAATCTCCTTTAATTCAGATTGTTTCTAAAAGTGGCATCATTATTTGTGGGCGGTTATGGCAAAAATTAATGTGTCTTATTTGTATGTAATTTGCCTAATCAATTAAAATTTTCTTTATTCAAAGTTGCATGCAATTTGGACAGGTTTATTGAAATTCGTGATATTTTAACGTAAAGTCACATTAAATGAAATTGCGTAGTTATAATATAAGGGCACATAACTTCAGTAATCAGAATAGAGTAGATAGTAATTCAAGTGTTAAACTAACAGCATATAAACATGAAGATTGTAATTTTATTCTCACTGGAAATAAAATTGATATTTATATTATTCTCGGACCGCTACAGCAGTAAAAATACTAACACCAAAGGGCAATTTGCAACTTACTTCCTGTTGAAATAATTAAAAAAAATTTGAAAATACCAAACAAATATTTTGTTGGGCTGCGAGGGGAAATTTCCTTCCTAACGCCTTCTGATAGTCGTCCATGTTGTTATAGTAACTTACGTGGACCAAGGAGCTAATTTGTGTCAATCCAAGACACTCTCTCTGGAAACGTGGAGAATGTGATGACTTAACAGCTTGCAAAAACTGCAACTTCAATACGTATATGCTGAACATGCTTACTGTCAACACCATCACATCCACCTACATGTAAAGAACTCTACATGTACTTACATCAAACAGCTTAAAACTGTACTTAAATCCTTTTACCATTTTATGATTCAATTACAGTCTCTTGAAAATCATTTAGTAAAGATTCGAACTACAATGGGAATAATAAAATAGAGTAAAAACATAACAACGTCTACTTTGTTGTCCATAAATAAATTTGCAATCTTAGTTTTGAAAATTACGAACTCAACCGCTTCGTCGTAAACAGACTCTAACCAAAAACCTAAATGAGAACGCAGAAAAATCTGCTTGCATGTGAACAACTATAGGTTCTGCCCGCTTTGTATGTTGGGCGTAATCGACATAAATGCGAGACAATCTTAATATCTACACTCTTTGTCAGTTTCGTGAGTCTAAATTGCCCTTCTGTTCGCCGCCTTTGAAACTACTTTGTTCTATAAGCGCCTTGTAAATGATGCCATAAATAATCCTGATTGCCGTGTAAACTGTTGTGCTATAAATTCAAGCAGTCACAATGAAAATGTTCTGCTGTGTCAACGTTGCAGTTTTTGTCATGTCGTGCTTGTCGGCGTTATGTGATGCCAGCTTGTAAACATTGAATAGTACAAATGGAGCCAAATCATTTACAAGCACAGAAAATGGCTCCACTTAAAATCTGTTCCACACTGCTGACTGTTTCTGTGGTTAATTTTCACTTATTTAAATGTTGTTTCATTGCGTTGTAAAATGGCGGATACGTGTGAACAGCCCATGTTATATACTTTGCATAGCAGTTAAAATACGCAACACACATCTATTATCGAATTATGTTATACGTGGCCAAACGATTGCTTTTCTTAAAAAAATAGCATTGCGAACCCGTGAAATACTACACCTTTTCGGCTGAGGTAAAATCCTACAAATTTCCAAAATTATCTATGGATTAAAAACTAAACCTGTTGGGTTAACATCGACAACAGTACTTTTCATATGATGAGTTATTGTGCTCAAAAATATCAAAAACTCCATCTCAAGATTCCCGGTGGGGTGGCCCTCGGATTTTCTCATGTGGGAATCGTGCCGGACAATGCCGCTGGTTGGCGGGTTTTTTCGGGGATCACCCGTTTCCCCGCTCTAGAATTCCGTGGATGATTCATACTCACCTTGCTTCACTCCCATCGGCTCTCAAGACTTCGATGTTAAGAACCACTCAATACTCTCCACTCCACTCAGAACTGAACGTGTTTGTTAAAACTTGAATTTTCTACAGAAACACACTTAACAGTAATAAAATAATTGGACTAACTTAAAATATATCATGTAACTGCTATCAAACTGGGTTAGAGGAAATGCACAGACATATCAAAGCACATGTTTACATGAAGAGTGTTCTAACCTTAACAGTTACCCACGTTGTTCTTGATAGTGCTATTGGCATTAAAAGTTCGTAGTTGAATATTGGAACACAGAGAATGACTACTGTGCATCTCACGTGCTTACCCACGAACAATCTATAATGCAGTTTATACACTCATTAAGTAGTCGAATTAGAGATGCCCTAGTGCGGCGGTGGCTTCCGTGCCTCATAGCGAGGAGATGGTTCTGGATAGCATGTCTGCCCACGGGTTGTTGTGGCTCAGCATTGAATCGGCGAGTGATCTGCTGCACTGTGACCTGTCTATGCGGTGTTACCAACCGAACTAGCCGAAGGCGAGCCCTGTCATCGATAAGTTTTACGTAACGGTAGTTGTCCTTTGCGGCGAGGGATTTACCCGAAACCATGAACTCTCGGTTCACTCTTGACCCGGTGACCCGTAATCCNACCATGAACTCTCGGTTCACTCTTGACCCGGTGACCCGTAATCCCAGTGCCTGCATGGCTCCGGGGATGGAGTGTACTATGCGTCTGGCCCCAGCGATCTGGCCTCAACTAAATGCCATTCAAGGAGCGACCAGGGCAGGTGTATATATTTCAATTGCTCATGAGTGTATGTAGTTATGTGCAGCAATTTTTTTTTCAGATGTTTATTTCAAAAGAGCTAGAAACTTATCGTGAACAGCGTAAATGGCTGATACGAGTTTAGAAGTTTGTATAGGTTGTTTACGGTTAATTTAGCAAATTTTATAACCCTGCTCAGGATNATGGCTGATACGAGTTTAGAAGTTTGTATAGGTTGTTTACGGTTAATTTAGCAAATTTTATAACCCTGCTCAGGATCTACTTTTTGCTCTCATTTTTCATCCTTTCGCCATGTGTAAAATTAACATTGCCATTGACGTATTCATGCGCTAGTCAAAGAAAAGTCAAAGGCATTGTTTGGGGTATAATTCTGTTACTATTATAATAATTCATACTATTATGTACATAAAACCAGAAACACTAAATTCAGAGCCCAAAAATGTAAATATTATACTTGCAATACAACGCTAAGTATCAAGAACCTTGTGTGTTGATTCGCTGCCAAATATTCGCGGTTTCTTCAAACTTTTTGATTCAAACTTTTGTAAAATCGCCTGATGTATGAGATACTTGGTTGTTTCCTAATTATGGCTTTGGGGGGGGGGGGAAACAGCGTTGTATACCTGTGTTAACATAAACGTGCCTTATTTTTAATTAAATTGAACCTTGACTTACATATTATCTATAAATCATATAAATTCATTTATAATGAATATGAACAAAATAGGAATAAAATAGGTATATTCGTAATGCCTACTAATAAATAGTTATTATGCANGGGGGGGGGGGGGGGAAACAGCGTTTTATACCTGTGTTAACATAAACGTGCCTTATTTTTAATTAAATTGAACCTTGACTTACATATTATCTATAAATCATATAAATTCATTTATAATGAATATGAACAAAATAGGAATAAAACAGGTATATTCGTAATGCCTACTAATCAATAGTTATTATGGAAAATATTATTACACGGAGTGCTCACGAATACGGTACGTAGTTCCTTTGGTGTAATTTTAGACTTAGTTAACTTTTGTTTGCGCTGAGAAGGAGAATATCCTGAAGTAAAACTCTAGCAGGGCTTGGAATGGACTATATATAAGACAGTATGTAGTGTACGATACAAGGGTTGGATAAAAAGTAATGGCAGCGCTGTTATAATTCGTACCTGGCTTTATTGACAGAAGATTACCTGTAACATTCCTTCAATGTAATCTTTCTGCCATACATGTGGAAGGCGACGTACACCGTCAGCGCGTCCATCTCTGCTGATGTCTCGCAGGGACCGCCGTATGGCGCGGAGGATGGCTTCTCTTGTGTCGTAGTGCCTCCCGCTAAGTGGCTCCTTCATTTTAGCTAAAAGGTCGTGATCGCACGGTCTCGTATCGGGTCACTACGGCGGATGTTCTGGTATCTCCCACGAAACACTTTCGCCTATGGCGCCACCGTACTATACGGCAACGCTGCATCACCACACGCTTCACGCAGTCATTGCTGTGGATTCCAACGACCACGTGCCACTCCAATCTTGATACACGCACGTTGTTCGTATTTCCTGATGATATTGTTAGGGTGCTTCAACTCTCCTCCTTCTGCTTCACGGCACTGCTGCTTTCGACTGAATAACACACAGCCGTTACCACTCGCCACACTTCGTCTCCTCACATTTTCTCATCAGCTCCTGTGGCGATGTGACTCGCCCCTCTGACGTGACAGCAGTGTTGCCACTACTGTTTATCCAACCTGTGTAGTGATAGCAGTGCTTTCTTGATCGTGAACAGGCAATAGGTGCGTTGTGTGCGTGTGTGCGTGGCAGGGACGGAAGGAGGGCCGGCGGACCGCGGCAGGCCGCCCCCGGAGCCCGCCCCCGCCATCATCGTGCGCGCCGAGGAGGCACTGATCGTGCTACTGGTGCTGGTGCTGTGGGTTGCCGCCATAGCTCTCTTCTTCAACCGCTGGGGCAAGATCCGCATGCTCGAGCCCTACCAGCCCAAGTTCCAGCAGGACCACCGCCCCAGCTGCCCCATCGGAGATATCGCCGTCCCCATCGGCCTGCAGGTCAGCTCACCCTTGCCCCTTCTCTTCCAGCTGTTTTTTTTTTACTATAATATCCTAACCATAATAACGTGATTAAGTATATTCGCGGTTTCTTCACACCTTCTGAATAAAACTTTTTAAAAATAATCCTATGTATGACATATTTGGTTGGTTGTTTCATAAATATGCAATGTATCGCAAGCGTTGTATACTAGTATTTACATAAAATTACAGTATTTTGATGAAATTGAAGTGTAATTTATATTTTACCTATAAATTACAATATTTAATGTATAATTAATATAAATAAACCAGTGAGAAAATAAGTGTGTTAGTAATGCTTAGTAAGATGTACTTCTTGAGCAAAATATTATTACACTTAGTGCGCACGAATGCGGTGCATTGTACCTTGGTTAAGATTTGTTTGCATGAGCTCGAGGAATACTCTGAAATTATATGTTTAGCAGGGCTTCAGAAAAGCTGGAAGTAACCGTTAATGGACTTTACGTTGGAATTAGAATAGCCAATAAATGGGCGCAAAGCAAATTTAGTATTTTTCCTACCAACTAACATCGCAACGTGTTACGATAATGCGACGAAATTCGCGGGTACAAAAACATTTGGGAAATAAAATATTTCTAACTTATTCGCGTCGCGGGTGCTACATGACTGTAGACCACTCTTATCCATCATCTTCTTGGTGTACAAATTCTTTCCGGCGCGATGATTCTCTGTGTTAATAAGGAAAGCAACGTCTTTTTATGCCTGTGTGTGATTATATTATATTTAAAAATGAAATCTCGGAGAAAGATATTGAGATGTTATTTTTTTTAAGACTTGCATGTAGTGTTTGTCGCCCTGTTACTATTTACTCACTTTTCGCTTCACCCACTCATAAGGTCGATTCTTGCAAAGATGGCGAAAGCGCACGCACACGTGCATCCCCTACCGGTACGGCAACCAGCCGACGACGTAACCACGTCAATGAATTATTGGTTATTTAATCAGCGAACCTCGACCTCCGCGATTCAGCCACCTTCACTCCAGCCTGGCCAATTTATTTGTATTCGATATTTAGTTGTTCCCCTCCCAACTCCCACCAAACTAATTATCGGCTTCACATCACACCTACATCATCCCCCTCCTCTTCATCCCCATCCATATGGCCTCCCAATGCCGTCGAACGCGACCCCCAGCTTTGCCGTCATCCAAAATGGCGGACAACTGCTGAATTATATGCCAGATGCAACTTCCCAAAGTCTGTCAAATCTATTTTCTCTGCGTGTTATTTAAACCATATTTGTATGTGCCGAGTCTGCCTATCGGTGGGCATGGAAAATAATTATTGAATAAACAGAAAAATAAATAAAACTAATGTAAACCTTAATGGTACTCGTGCAAGAGGTTAGTATATAGTGGCATAGCGAGCCGGTAAAACTAGTGTTCCCAATACTGCGAATTTTTGTTGTCTCGTCGCTTCTGTCGCACTGTTGTTATCCCAACATTATAGTGGACACCCGAGGTAGGGACGCGATTGGTATGTGCGACTCAGGGCTGAGCCTGCACGGAATAGAAGCCATGCACACACTCAATACCTGTACTACATTCACGGTTACTACCTACAACTTTTCTGAAGCAATGCTCAAGTTATACTTTCAGACTATTCCTCCGCCGCGTGTAAACAAATCTTTAGAGAATCACATCAGGGACAACGCACCGCATTCGTGGACGCTCACTTGAATTATATTTTGCATAAGAACTATTTCTTATTAGTGATTTCCAACAAATATATTTTCTCTATGTCTTTATTCATATTAGTTATAAATTAAACATCATAATTCATATATAAAATATATACTAAAGTTCCAATTTAAGCAAGAGTATTGTGCTTTTAAGTTAACACACGCTGTTGCTAGGTGGCTCAGTTACCACCACTACATGTGTACGTGAAAGAGTGGAGATGAGCAGGCTCCTGTAGCACCAGATGTAACACAGCAGCTTAACAGTCACAGCTACGCATGCCTTACGTGTGAGGATGTAGGTAGTTAGTACATTGTAGGGAGACAACGTGTAACACAGGTGTAAATAACTTAAGTGTGTGACAGAAGAACACTCACAAATAACACAACAAAAAGAATTCAAATGCAGAACAACCAAAAGTATTGCTAGTAAAATATCTACTGCTACTTGAAATGTATGCTCATCGCAGACGTGGCCAGAAAAAAATGTGGAATTTGATGAGTTTTCTTTCAATCACATGAAATATTACAAGAATAAAATAATAAATTTGCAGACTAGATGTTATGTGTGTCCTCAGCAACACTAGCCTTTCTCGTGATAGAGGTGATCCATTTTACTTAAGACTTGGCATTGGAAAAAAAAAATTCGAACTTCCAGGAAAATAAATTAATTGTTTTACTTGTTATCTCCAGACTAGCTCAGTGTTTTAAGAATGATGCTCTTATTTCCGAGTTGCCTGTGGTTAAAATAATTAGGAGTCAGTTCAACTTGATAGAAAAATAATTTCGTCTCTGCTTCTTAATAAAAAATAGTTCTCAAACTTAGCTGAATATAATTTTATAAACGAAGAATTCTCGAAGTTCTATGCGTTCCTGTTGATCTTGTTGACGACAGTCGCATCCCCGTGGATGTGGCAAGATCTCTCATCGCGGGCTTCCCTATTCAGGCTCTCGGACATTACAGTCCCAGCACATATTAACACACACAGTAGTTAGAACTAATCTCCCTGACAATATACGCGGGCGGCGAATAAAACAGGCCTACTTCTTCCTTAAACTTGCCTCGCGTCTTCGTATCCTTCGAGATTGCCTGTTTTCAGGTTTGAACTCGGATTCTGGTAATATAATCTAATTAAAAACCCTGCTTGCTAAACCCATGCGGGCTAGCGTCCTGCCTTCGAACACCAAGATGACTAACAATTCCTTTCAAACTCTTAATTAAATAACGCCGTCTACAACTGACCAATCAAGAGAGAGTTACAGGCAGAATTATTTAACACGTCACTTAGTTACTATAGTAACGGATCAATAACTGCTGATACACTAGAGCCTTCTAAACACATGACAAAAATAACAGACTGGAAAGACATATAAATAAATGTGTTTACGATAAAATTAAAATTAAAATTTTAACGAGCAGTGACATTACATACCAATTAACATAATTAACGTGCCAATGAAATTAATATTTGTTAAAATCGTATTATGACTTAAAATAAATAAATAAGTGAATAATTAAAATTTGGAAATGGCCCAATTTTATGACGTTACAGCATTATATACTGATTGCAGTTAATTAAGCACGTTTTAAATCAATATTTGAAATATATAATTATCCTCGGTAACTGCTTATGTACTACACATACTGACTGGAGCACTTTCACCAAAGTTGCCAGGGGATTTGCAAAAAAAAATTATTTCCATGAAATTGATTTTTTAATCTACTTCTTTCTATTTTATACTCATTGTAGTAAGAATTGACTATAAATGTATCTACATACGTTCTAAAACTTTTAAATCAATGTAAATTTTTAACGTACGTTGTAACTGCATGCAGTGAGCATGATTAATGTATTAATAACAGTTTTATCTATTTCCATTACATATAAATATCATATTTTACGCGTTGCAACGAAACAAGTTTTCATTTGGGATTATACAAAAATCGGTACAAAGCACTGATATACGTCAGAACCAATATTATTGGCAGCAGCTGTTTGTAAGATACTGATGAACGTAGACTCAAACAGCCATTGATGCCTCTTTCACGTAAGGGACTTTCCATAGTGTACGCTGTTTGTTTGCTGTGTACCGTTGTACATCATCATTGAATCCTCTTCCTGAGCAACGTTCAGTTTGTAGACCACCATGGCTGAAAGGTTTGAAAGTGCTCAGCTGACAACGAACAACCGACATCGTGGGCGCTTAACACTATTGACTAATTTTGAAGGTTCCATTTATTTATGTTCCATTGCTCTATCTCTCTCTCTCTCTCTCTCTCTCTCTCTAAAAGCAGCAGACCTGGCCCAGGGTGGTTGCTTCTCTGCAGGTGGCGTGTTGGGGAAAACGGGATAACTCCGAAAAAAAAAGTTTGGGTACTACGTCACACGGTTATGCACAGAGGCTAATTACGCCTAGGGGGAAGGTGGGAGAGTACGCTCCAAGCTCCTTTGATGTACGGCGTCCTTGCCGCAAGAACATGGCGCCTCAGCGATCACAGCAACCGAAGTACCTCCTCGTTGAACCCCTCCCTAAATCCTGTCCCTAAGTGACTAGCATGCCTACAGCGTTGGCAGTTAAATATTAAACGTAGTGACAGCGTACCAGCATATATCACATGCCTGGGACAAGTTGAAAACAGTAGTTTATAATCTTCCACAACCCCCAGAAACACTTCCAGATCTCTTGAGAGTTGCCCAGGTGGAATGGGATCTTATTCCATAAGATCAACACATTGATTACAAGCATTCACGTCGTGTTAGGTATGTGTACAATGCATATGGAGGCCATACACGGCACTACGATGCAGTGGAAAGAAACCCTCACTAGGCAGAGAAACCATTACGTTAATTTTGTTCTTCTTTAGTGATTGTTTGTCTGCGATATTGGAAAATTGTTTTTTTTTTTTTGTTAGCAACACTTTGAATGTCACATTTTGTATCGGTACCGTTGGTAATGTCTAATTGATATGGTTTTTTTATGCATATTCCATACTTATTTGCTTTCTTTATGTATATTCCAAACATTTTGTGAGTGAGTGAAGAAATTTTTACGGCTCTGAACATCGAGGTCTTGGGAGCTGATGAGTGTGAAGCGATGATGTGAGTATGGAGCAGCGCCGGAATGAAAGGGCTGGAGAAGCAGGAGATCCCCGAGAATACCTGCCGACCAGCGGCATCGTCCGGCACGTTTCCCATATGCGAAAATCCGGGAGCGACCCCGCCGGGAATCAAACCCGGTTCGCCTAGGTGGGATACGAGTAGTCTAACCACTAAACCTCGGTGGCCCCGTGATTGTTAAGGGGATGCAATATTATTAACCAACAAATGTGTGTTACCTAAGGGTATTCATTGGTTGTCGTGACGTAATAATAATGTGTACATTAAATACACATATATTCATACTGTGCCAGAGTTAAATAATACCAGTGATTTCCAAGTAGCAATAACCTTGAGTACTCCACACAGTCGTGACGCAATCGCACGCCGCTGGTTCCACGCCACGAATACTCTCGCTGTCCACTGATAAGTACGTGCACACACCCCATCGCTCCCGTCACTCGGTGTCGTCGTAACAAAGTCACCAGTCTCGAATTACACTGAGCTCAGTTCTCAACTCGCTCACTCATTAGGCACAAATTACCACTACTCGCTAATCTGGAGATGTGAAATCGGTGTTAATATTTTCGTTGATCGTTTATCCCGAAGATGAACGCGTAGAGCCGTGTTCGGTGGTGTAAAGAACGCCGCCACTGGAGAGTGGACTATGGAGATGCGTGATTTGTAGTTATCCCGGTATACCATGTGGCAGTCCGATTGGAGGGCTTGTTTGTGGTGAGTGCCAGGTGAACACTATGTGCGGGCCTCTGAACACTTCATACCGGCTTCTGAACACAGCATGCCGGCCTCTACGGTGCCCACAGTGAAATTCGGCGCAGGTGGGGTGACAGTGTGGGGGTATTTTTCATGGGAGGGATTTCGTTCTCTGGTAGGTTAATACTACGGGGCACGTTAAAGGTGGAAGGCTATAAGGTCTTTTTGACTCTGCAGCATGTTCTAGGCGGTAGAAGATAGTTCGGAGATGATAACTATGTGTTTCGGCATGATATTGTTCCCTGCCATAAATCACAGTCTGTGAGTGGTTTGTGGACAATAAATAGTGTTCCGGAAATGGACTGGCTAGTCCAGAAACTTNCCATAAATCACAGTCTGTGAGTGGTTTGTGGACAATAAATAGTGTTCCGGAAATGGACTGGCTAGTCCAGAAACTTGATCCTCAATCCCATCGAGCACCTCTGGGATGAACTGGAACGGTAATTGTGTGCCAGACCCTAATGACATTCATTTATTGCTACAGCGCTGCAAGAAGAATGGTCGGTCATTCCTACAGAGACGTTTCGACACTTGATTGACATTCTCCCCCGCAAGTTTAGAGCTGTAATAAACTGTAAGTGTATTTTGCTGGACAAAATAAAAAAGGGCCATGAGTGGAGGGGGGGCACTCGTCCGCTACTAGGCAAAAGGTAGGTGGGCCCATCCCATATTAATGTTTGCTATTAGGCAGTATATCCGGGGGACACGCAAAGAACTTTCACAAGCGGGAGTCCGGATACGTTTTATAATATAGTGCATTTTGGCTTTAATGTCCGTATAACTAATTCCGACTAATAATCTGGCTAAAAAAAAAAATTTTTATGTGTTTTTTTCAACTAAAATCCCTTGTTTGCTTATGATATCGTTCTTTCTTTTACCATGAAATGTTTTATCAACATGGAAAGAAGTACAATATATAAATAAGTGAATATTCAGTGAATAAAACCTTATACTAAATTAGCATTTATTTATGCATACGAAGTTTATATTTTTGTACTTTATAATAGCGCAAATGCTAAAATAACATAAAAACTTACGCCACANTTTATGCATACGAAGTTTATATTTTTGTACTTTATAATAGCGCAAATGCTAAAATAACATAAAAACTTACGCCACAAACCAGCGTGCACGCCTATTGATATTCGAACCCGCAAACTAGTGATCCCAACATAATGCCTAGGCCTAAGTGACGTCGGACATATATGTCGCTTTTTCTTAAAGTATTTCGTTCACTATATTTATCAGCTACGTTGATAAAGAAGATAAAGTTAAAAAGAATATACAACTATTCGGCCTTACAGGTTTATTGAATTGATGTATACTTAAGTATAATTATTTAAAGACATTTTATTAGACATTTATAATAGTTGAGTGATCACAAATATTTCCAACACATCACAGAGTTAAATTCTGTAAACTAAAATAAGTAAATGTTTCGAGTGCCAATGCATGATGATATGTTAACCATTAAAAAAATATCCGCTAACGTGACATTTAGCGTCCCGTTTTGCATGACAAATGGTATCCTCACTCTTAAATTTCCTTTCCTCCNATATCCGCTAACGTGACATTTAGCGTCCCGTTTTGCATGACAAATGGTATCCTCACTCTTAAATTTCCTTTCCTCTCAGTTAAATTTTCATGTACGTACGTCAATAAATCACTGTCATCATATAATCACTGAAATTTATCCCCATATCGTCGTGGGTCGTGTTCTGGCGATGATTTACACTCTTTAGGGATNCCATAAATCACAGTCTGTGAGTGGTTTGTGGACAATAAATAGTGTTCCGGAAATGGACTGGCTAGTCCAGAAACTAGATCCTCAATCCCATTGAGCACCTCTGGGATGAACTGGAACGGTAATTGTGTGCCAGACCCTAATGACATTCATTTATTGCTACAGCGCTGCAAGAAGAATGGTCGGTCATTCCTACAGAGACGTTTCGACACTTGATTGACATTCTCCCCCGCAAGTTTAGAGCTGTAATAAACTGTAAGTGTATGTTGCTGGACAAAATANGTTTAGAGCTGTAATAAACTGTAAGTGTATTTTGCTGGACAAAATAAAAAAGGGCCATGAGTGGAGGGGGGGCACTCGTCCGCTACTAGGCAAAAGGTAGGTGGGCCCATCCCATATTAATGTTTGCTATTAGGCAGTATATCCGGGGGACACGCAAAGAACTTTCACAAGCGGGAGTCCGGATACGTTTTATAATATAGTGCATTTTGGCTTTAATGTCCGTATAACTAATTCCGACTAATAATCTGGCTAAAAAAAATAATTTTTATGTGTTTTTTTCAACTAAAATCCCTTGTTTGCTTATGATATCGTTCTTTCTTTTACCATGAAATGTTTTATCAACATGGAAAGAAGTACAATATATAAATAAGTGAATATTCAGTGAATAAAACCTTATACTAAATTAGCATTTATTTATGCATACGAAGTTTATATTTTTGTACTTTATAATAGCGCAAATGCTAAAATAACATAAAAACTTACGCCACAAACCAGCGTGCACGCCTATTGATATTCGAACCCGCAAACTAGTGATCCCAACATAATGCCTAGGCCTAAGTGACATCGGACATATATGTCGCTTTTTCTTAAAGTATTTCGTTCACTATATTTATCAGCTACGTTGATAAAGAAGATAAAGTTAAAAAGAATATACAACTATTCGGCCTTACAGGTTTATTGAATTGATGTATACTTAAGTATAATTATTTAAAGACATTTTATTAGACATTTATAATAGTTGAGTGATCACAAATATTTCCAACACATCACAGAGTTAAATTCTGTAAACTAAAATAAGTAAATGTTTCGAGTGCCAATGCATGATGATATGTTAACCATTAAAAAAATATCCGCTAACGTGACATTTAGCGTCCCGTTTTGCATGACAAATGGTATCCTCACTCTTAAATTTCCTTTCCTCCCAGTTAAATTTTCATGTACGTACGTCAATAAATCACTGCCATCATATAATCACTGAAATTTATCCCCATATCGTCGTGGGTCGTGTTCTGGCGATGATTTACACTCTTTAGGGATNCATCATATAATCACTGAAATTTATCCCCATATCGTCGTGGGTCGTGTTCTGGCGATGATTTACACTCTTTAGGGATATTCGCTGCTTCCTGGCGAGTTGTACTCGTTCTCACTTGTATTAATTATTGTTTACCATCAAACCCGTCACAGAGCTAAATATAAAAATATGATGTCTGCTCTACTGTTTCGGAAATTTCGTTATCATCGTAGTATGCATACAGAATCTTCAAAATATTTTAACAGAGAAAATTTCTCCAATCTGGGAAAACCTGGTTCAATTCCCGGTGGGGTCACCCCCGGTTTTTCGCACGAGGGAATCGTGCTCGACGATACCGCTGGTCAACGGGTTTTCTCTGGGATCTCCCGTTTCCTCCGCCCTTGCATTCTGGCGCTGCTCCATACTCACCTCACTTCACCCTCATTGTCTCTCAAGACCACGTTGTTAAGGTCCACCCAAATATATCCACTCCACTACAGTGATAATTATTTTAATTTCCTATGTACTGCTCTGCCCACTAGCATATTTTATTTTATCTTTATACATAAAATACATATGTTATTGGAAAGTATTATTATAAATTAAAATAATCTTCGAAATTATGTTGAAAGTACGTGGATCTTGACAGCATGTGAAACAGGTAAATAATAGTATGCGTACAAGCCGTCCGCCATCTTGCCTACGCTTTGTCATTCTGGCAGTTGGAGACAACACTCGTCCTCAATTTCCTTTCGTCCTTGTTTTCTAGTTCTATTTGAACATTGACCGTAATGAATTTCCATGTTAATGCACAGTAATGTCAGTTTTATGGTGCCAAATTTGAATCCTGCTCCACAATTTTACNGGTGCCAAATTTGAATCCTGCTCCACAATTTTACTTGATCGGATGCCATTTTTTAACGCTATTCATTTTTACCGTGACCTTGGCAGAACCAAAATACGTAAAGAAAACAGTTGATTGAATATGTTTAAAAAATCTATGTATTGTCGCTTAGTTATTATTATNACTTGATCGGATGCCATTTTTTAACGCTATTCATTTTTACCGTGACCTTGGCAGAACCAAAATACGTAAAGAAAACCGTTGATTGAATATGTTTAAAAAATCTATGTATTGTCGCTTAGTTATTATTCTTACAATCTTACAAATTGTGTAACTGTCATTTATAAACATATATCAATTTATTTGAATTTTTTTAAAATAAATTTTATACGTAATTAAATTATTTCGGGAATAGTAGCTGCCACATCCGGTTCGATTCCTGAGGNTTAGTTATTATTCTTACAATCTTACAAATTGTGTAACTGTCATTTATAAACATATATCAATTTATTTGAATTTTTTAAAAATAAATTTTATACGTAATTAAATTATTTCGGGAATAGTAGCTGCCACATCCGGTTCGATTCCTGATGAGACTTCGAAAAAAAAATCATACTACCTACTCTTTTCGGCAAGAACCCCCGATACACAGTGGATGTTCACCAACACACTACAAATCCCCTCCTCCTGCCAACCAACTAATAATTCAGGATGATATAACTTCATTCTAATATTTTTCGTTGGAATTCAGTATTTCGTCTCGTGTTCCCTCCATGGACAAGGTCATTAAACAGGTCTATGAACCACTAAGTTCCAAACTCAAGTCCCGGATATGAAGTTATGGGTAGTTTAGTGTGAAAGCCTGCCGCACTTAGCCTTCTGGTAAAAACCCATAGGTGCTGAAATCCCAATAAAACAAAACACACATATTTCGCCATTATTTTGTAACGCCGCCATTCATTACCATTTAAGGACTATTATGTATACAGGCTTTCTCATATCGAGTGCACGGTAGTCGTCTCATGGTTTAGAGGACGAGGCCATAGATTCGGTCATATGGAAAGTTGGTCATACTGAACACTTATACCAACTTCAAAGTCTGTCATTTACATACGACTATGAAATAATTTTATTACAAATGGAATTTTACTTACAGAAAAGGGTAACATTCAAAAATTGCTTATTTTATTAAATACTCCCATAAAATATATTGCGTTAAATTAAATATTTGATAAAACTCTTTAAAAGTGACCCGATATTAAAAAATAATTGTTTCTGTCACGTAAGAGTCAAGTGTAAAACAACTCAAATGCGTATTCTGTATGATGTATGTCAAATTCATTGACTATATTGTTGGAAATTTTATCTATTGTCTTCCAAAATATTAAAAACATTTGAAAATATCATTTAACTTTACAGTTTCTGATTATTCAAAGTTACATAAATCTATAGCCTCTTTTTAAGTCACATCCACTTATTATGCGTATTCATTCAATTTCGCCGTATTAAACCATGTAAAAACACTTTAATTTTATAAATGAATTTAATAAAAGAACATTATAATATATTTTACAGCCATCTTGATTTTCTAATAGCACGAGTGTCACCGCATATAAAATTGTTATTATGGACTCGTGGCCATGTTAATACACAAGCTCTAAAAACTTTAATTTTCATTCAATTTTAAATATTCAGTTTAATTAACGGGAAAATAGTTCTTATAAAAATATAACCTAATAAAATCCTCAATTTATTGTAACTATCTAACTACGCTATTTTAATTTCAATCAAGATATTTTCCACATCCATCATTTTAACTCACTCTTATATAGTCCCTTAAACACACAGTTTGCGCGTTTTATTTTATAATCACATGCGCAAGGTTTATTAAATTCACAAAATAAAAGAGCATTTAATCACTAAAACTTCCATTCTAGAATTTATATCCCCTACATGTATAAATACGTATTTCCTTTAAATTAATAGCCGTATTCTTCTTTAGTATCTCCAGAGTTTTAAAACTCTTATATTTTTGCTGTTGTCAAACTAGGTGCAAATCGTATGTGTGCATTCCTGGTTTATGAAAGTGACCATGTAACTTACTACATCAGTAATTTTACAAAAAAGTTCAGAATCACTCAGTCAACAAATATAAGTTTTTTTTTTCTAAAGGAAGTCTTTTACAAAGTGTTCTACAACACAAAAGTGTATTTCCTCCTATACCATTGCTTCAACGTTTTCGAAGTATCGAAGCAAGTATTGTACCATCCTTTGAGCCCATTATGTAAATAACTGATTTTAAATGTCGCTTTCTAAAGATAAATATTTACAATGGAACACCTATGCGATAACTGGACAGATAATTCAGAATCAACAAACGCAACTTTTGAACCAGGAGAACAACAAACTGTCATTTACATCCTGATAAAATGCGAGACCACTATCTCACATGAATTTCGCCAATTTTGTGAAGCCACTTTATTATTATTGTTACCCGCCTTTCTCTTTTAGGCTCGATTTGTCCATGAACTTCAGCACTCGTTCACCACAAAATAATATTCAAGCATAGCGCTGCCTCCAACCAAGTCATAATTAAAACACACATAAAATTTACTTCAAAGCACACTCCATTCATACGTCAAAAATAGGCCAGTCTTAAACACACCTCCAATAATACCTCAAACTTCGATAAAACATTGAACGTGCCAGTAATCATCAAACTAACCTCATTCGTATCTCAGCCATACATCGATTATGCCTCAAAAACATACCTCATACTGAGACGGAACAACTATATAAACATGTCTCGGACATACAGTATATATCTAAAAAAAGGAACTCAAAGATATTTCAAACTTAATCTTATTCCTCGTATTTACTTGCGCGCAGAATTCCGGACCATACTGTCATTAAGAAATACGTCAATAAATTATTCGTTCTGGTTAAAATAAATAAAGGTTATTGATGAATTTTAAACATTGCGGAGGTCAAAATGGAATGAGGAAATATGGTAAAAATATAAATATTTCTTACAAAATATTGGAATTTTTGTANATTGCGGAGGTCAAAATGGAATGAGGAAATATGGTAAAAATATAAATATTTCTTACAAAATATTGGAATTTTTGTAAATTTTTTAAAACTTTAATGTTTTCTACGGTAAGAAAATTGGCACCAGAAGTTGTCATCTAAAACCTAAATGGCTGATGTCCCACTAAAATAACAGAGCACAAAAAACTTGCCGATGATTGCGCTCCTAACCCAAAACCAAGTGTTCCTCTACTCTAATTTCTTATTTACTCACTGTTNAAAAACTTGCCGATGATTGCGCTCCTAACCCAAAACCAAGTGTTCCTCTACTCTAATTTCTTATTTACTCACTGTTAATTCTTCTTGAACATCAACACAGGTTAGTTCTTTCTCATGTGTACGATCGTGCAGGTGTCAAATAAAATCCTGGTGTTCGTTATTTTATTCCCCTTACATACACTCACGCAAATCAGCATTGTTGTATGTGGCCGGCAAAACAAGTCAGTCATCGTCCCATTATACACCATACAAGATCAGCGGGAACAGGTCTGGAAACCATGCCAGGGAACAGTTCAGGGTACTATAGGCCATTCATGGTGAAGTGAGCACTATTGAGACCCTAGTTACTTTTTCCTTTCTGACATGTTTTACCCTCTAACTACTTTTGTAAAAAAACATTACTGTGTAAGTAATAAACACAGTGTCTTTATTCCACCGTACTAGGAAGTTAACGTCTAAGGCAGCAGTTCAATACATTTATTGACTATTATTCCAAATGAGGCTTTCAAAAGTGCTCACTCTACTGTGAATAGCCTATAGTCGTGCTCCTTGTAGGACATGATTAAGTAGGACGAGTTGTCTGGCGTAAGAGTTATGATGCTGGAACAGCACATCGCTTTATTGTTGTAGAAGTGGCAACAGAACGAGCTANGTTGTCTGGCGTAAGAGTTATGATGCTGGAACAGCACATCGCTTTATTGTTGTAGAAGTGGCAACAGAACGAGCTGAAAAACGATATGGACATAACCAGTGCTAATTAACATTCCTAAAACAAACACGAAAGGCGAACGAAACTTGTGACTTACAGCATCTGAGACTAAGTTAATGTCGTAAATTGCGCCTTGTGACTTGGCAAATACGTTTTGAAGAAAAGCATTGTGTACTTCACGTCACGTACCGTCCCTTGCACAACTGTACAATAACGCAGTGGCGCAGGCAAGAAAAATTTATTTTAAGGAAGATGAGGGGGGTGGGGATGGGGTGGTTCGTAGATAAAACAGCGCCTCTAAAGAGGTGTTGAGATTGAAAACAGCAGATGTAGTCACCATTACTTTTTATGCTACTTATATTTACTGTTTTATCATACCATTTTTTTTNGTTGTCTGGCGTAAGAGTTATGATGCTGGAACAGCACATCGCTTTATTGTTGTAGAAGTGGCAACAGAACGAGCTAAAAAACGATATGGACATAACCAGTGCTAATTAACATTCCTAAAACAAACACAAAAGGCGAACGAAACTTGTGACTTACAGCATCTGAGACTAAGTTAATGTCGTAAATTGCGCCTTGTGACTTGGCGAATACGTTTTGAAGAAAAGCATTGTGTACTTCACGTCACGTACCGTCGTCCCTTGCACAACTGTACAATAACGCAGTGGCGCAGGCAAGAAAAATGTATTTTAAGGACGGTGAGGGGGGTGGGGATGGGGTGGTTCGTAGATAAAACAGCGCCTCTAAAGAGGTGTTGAGATTGAAAACAGCAGATGTAGTCACCCTTACTTTTTATGTTACTTATAATTACTGTTTTATCATACCATTTTTTTTACCTAATTTCGCATTTTACTGAAAATTAACAAAAAAATTTATTTCTTTAAAGTGTCCTTGATATTTGGGTAGAAGAGGTGGGCCGGGGGGGGGTGGACCTGAAATAAGTTATGATCACTGAACACTACAGGCGACATCCTCTAACGATATCACTGGAGACGCTAACGTCTTGTGGTGAAGTGGCATTCTGCCAGCGGCATGCATACCTGTATTTCTGCTATTGGCAAACGATTCCCAGTGATCTATGTTTCTCCTGAAATTACATCCTTCCCGAGTTTCTTCTGTAGACGCCACCTCGTACAGTCTGTCATGACTGTCCTTACAAAACCAAGCGTTCGTCATTACTTTCTGGCAATCTGTAACCTGGTTAAGGATGTTGGAATATTCACTTGGATATCGTTGCATGCCTCAAAGCACTGTCGACGCTTCACGTCCAATATGTGTAACTATTCAGTGATATAATCGTCTAGATTCAAAGAAGTCGATTATTCTAACCCTTTCCGCTTCGCACAGTCGAAAAATTAGGAGCAGCCTATGTGCGTTTCCGTAGTATGGCCCCTATTTACCCTGAACTCCTTCGCCTCGCTTTAGCTTATCGCAGTGTTGGTTCGTACAGATAGTACTTATACAAGTTTTGCTGCTTCACGTGACGGTGGGAGAATTTTAAAAGATGATCGGAATATCTAATGCACTGTAAAAAGAGCGTATCGAAATAACACGAGCAATGGCATTAGCGACAATCGATATGGGTGAAGTTCCCAATAACGATTATTAGGAGGTTTCAATAAAACTTTTATTGAAGCTCTGTAAAAGTTAAAAATGTTCTGTCACATTCCATATAAACTTGTGTAAGAACCAATACTTCGCATTACAATTAACGGAATAAGTAACTCATTTATAATATGTAAGTTCCAATAACAAATAAAACTACCTTGATTATATTCCAGATACAAGCAATGATATTGTTNAAGTATCTCATTTATAATATGTAAGTTCCAATAACAAATAAAACTACCTTGATTATATTCCAGATACAAGCAATGATATTGTTACACTAATATTTATTCCACTCGCAACAGACGAAGTGGAGAGTGGAGTAAAGAGGTGTGGGGGTGTTGTGATATGATTTATGGTTCATCATCATACCTTAACGGGTCTATAGGGGGGGGGGGCGTAGCAAGTTATTTGTAGAATTACGTAATGAACACTCTATAAAAGGTGTTTATTTAACATTAATGTTATNACTATAGGGGGGGCGTAGCAAGTTATTTGTAGAATTACGTAATGAACACTCTATAAAAGGTGTTTATTTAACATTAATGTTATACAGTATTATTTCAATATAAATATGATTGAATATGCGAGGAGGTAGCTGTAAAAATATACTGAAATATTAAATAATATTAAATTACAAAGATTTTACCAGCCACATTTTAAGTAAAGTCTAATTGGAGAGTCCTCACCTTGTTTATGATTCCGGAGGTTGTTTAAGATGGCGGAAGGCGACGGCCAGACACACCCATCTTCAGTGGTCTTCTCGTTTCATTGGCCCGACGACAAAAGACACCGCCCACTGGCTACACTACCCTATAACGGTGCGTTGTCCTCGTTTACTGTCCGGTGGAGGGGATTTCTGTGGTTTGCGATTGCATAACTCATTTCAGCAATTATGGCCCGTGTCCTGGATAAATATGTGAAGGTGTGATCAGGCAGGCCGCTCACCTAAGGCCTGATCACAACTCGTAGCAGGTGGCTCTTAACATCGAGGACTTGAGAGCTGATGAGAGTGAAGCGAAGTGATTATGGATCAACGCCTGAATGCAAAGGCGGAGGAAACGGGAGATCATCGAGAAAACCCAGCAGCATCGTCTGGCACGATTCTCACGTGCGGAAACCGGGAGTAGCCTTGCAACAGAAGGAGGGTCATCGCGGGAGACATGCAGATATACCGTTGTATTTCAATCATAACGGTGAATTAAAATATACTTTCTTTGAACATTCGAAGAAAGTACTGATAAAATGACAAGGTCACAAAAGTTCAGGGCATAACCTGACGGCTGGCTAGATTTCCTCATGTAGGTACTTGAGCAGTAGTCAGTTTCTGATAGTCTGTTCTTTTCCAGAAGACCATTTCAAATAAGGTTCAGCCATCTAATATTAAAGGTTCATTATTTATGCAGAGCTGTGCAGGTAGTGTCAGTTGAATGGAAGTTCAGGTTCACACGCCAAACTAAACAATAATTTTAAGACGTATATGCTGTTTCCGAATTACACCGCCTCTTATAATATTCAAAGAAATTTGGGCATTTTTTCCTTCAGCAAGTATGATACGAGGGTTACGTTATATTTATTGGATGTAAAAATCAAACGAATGTTTGATATTTCAAGATTCTCTTTTTATTTTTAATTGGCCGATCATTAAAATTATCAGTTAGAAAAAGATAGATGTAGAAGCGTTTATTATATTTCGATAGCAGGGTAAACATTATAGACATTTTCTTAAGCACCTCCTTCCCTTGGTATAAAATTATGTTTATTTTCATAAAATCAAGAGTCGTTGAGGTGGTAAAACGTTAGCCTATGAAGAAAAACTTATTTACTGGTTTTTCACGTTGCACGCAGAAGATAATTTGCTGGGACCTGTCCATTAGAGTGGTCTGCAAACCACAAGTATGCCAGTGATGTGCTGAAATTCTAAGTCACGCCAGAGTGTTGGACTCGAGCCATAACTAGGGACTTACGAAATTCATGTTACGATTTGGCGTAACATCTCTTCCGAAATTAAATTTATTACACACATTGAATAAAACAACAAAAAATCATGGTAAATATTTTTTTTCTAATAATCGGTTTTCTTATACTATTATCCACACAATTAGGCATGCTGGGACTAAATACAATTTAATGTAGATATATTCTGCATGATTGGAATGTGTAATAAAATACTAATTACGAACTGCATACGACTTAGATTCTATGAAAATCCTTTTTCTGCATAAGATTACAGTACNGTATAGGATTTTGTGTCTCCTCAGCTGCTCTCGCGATCAAACTAGGGCGAAGGGCGGGGTGCGGCAAGGGTCTCGGGGGTTCCTGGGAGCTGCGTCTGCACTATTCTTGGCCGGGGGTTACCCAGTTTCCTTCGAAGAGGGCTTATATCAGCTAATTTCCCGGGACTTACCCTATTTCGTTCTCACTGAGGTTCATCCCCGAAATTCTTATACGGCGGGACTTCCCTGGGGGTTATTTCTCAGGGTGTGAATACAGCGCACTTCCTATCCTATGTACCCGTTACACGTCAACCTGACGGCTGGCTAGATTTCCTCATGTAGGTACTTGAGCAGTAGTCAGTTTCTGATAGCCTGTTCTTTTCCAGAAGACCATTTCAAATAAGGTTCAGCCATCTAATATGAAAGGTTCATTATTTATGCAGAGCTGTGCAGGTAGTGTCAGTTGAATGGAAGTTCAGGTTCACACGCCAAACTAAACAATAATTTTAAGACGTATATGCTGTTTCCGAATTACACCGCCTCTTATAATATTCAAAGAAATTTGGGCATTTTTTCCTTCAGCAAGTATGATACGAGGGTTACGTTATATTTATTGGATGTAAAAATCAAACGAATGTTTGATATTTCAAGATTCTCTTTTTATTTTTAATTGGCCGATCATTAAAATTATCAGTTAGAAAAAGATAGATGTAGAAGCGTTTATTATATTTCGATAGCAGGGTAAACATTATAGACATTTTCTTAAGCACCTCCTTCCCTTGGTATAAAATTATGTTTATTTTCATAAAATCAAGAGTCGTTGAGGTGGTAAAACGTTAGCCTATGAAGAAAAACTTATTTACTGGTTTTTCACGTTGCACGCAGAAGATAATTTGCTGGGACCTGTCCATTAGAGTGGTCTGCAAACCACAAGTATGCCAGTGATGTGCTGAAATTCTAAGTCACGCCAGAGTGTTGGACTCGAGCCATAACTAGGGACTTACGAAATTCATGTTACGATTTGGCGTAACATCTCTTCCGAAATTAAATTTATTACACACATTGAATAAAACAACAAAAAATCATGGTAAATATTTTTTTTCTAATAATCGGTTTTCTTATACTATTATCCACACAATTAGGCATGCTGGGACTAAATACAATTTAATGTAGATATATTCTGCATGATTGGAATGTGTAATAAAATACTAATTACGAACTGCATACGACTTAGATTCTATGAAAATCCTTTTTCTGCATAAGATTACAGTACAACATAGTTATATAACTAAATAATTAAATTGCAAAATCAAAAGTTTAAAAACATACAGTAAGATTGTTATTCATTCACTTATCAAAATGAAACATCTTGAAACAGTTTTTGTCTTTGGTTAGACACAAGTGTACCTGGCATTTCTCACATTTTGTTTGACTTCTGGAAGTGCAACCCTTGTGACGGCAAANCACTTATCAAAATGAAACATCTTGAAACAGTTTTTGTCATTTGGTTAGACACAAGTGTACCTGGCATTTCTCACATTTTGTTTGACTTCTGGAAGTGCAACCCTTGTGACGGCAAATATACGTGGAAGACAATTTATCAATCACTGGCCAGTGATCAAAACCATATTTCCGTTTTTCATCGCATTAGGTGCTCTCCAGTTTTGTCTCTTTATCTTCTTTGGTGGAGCATCCTCTTCATTTCCATTTTCTGTGTACCGTAGTTTGAGTTGTTGTGGATGTCAGTGCTTGGGAACCATCCATTCTGAAGCGTAGTAAATCCGTTATCTGGTTGCTATGAGGCAAATAATTTCTGCAGTAATCACAATATTCCATCCAAGCAGTCACAACTGCAAATTCCAAGAAATGAAAAATTACCCTCAGAGTCCATTTCTTGGTTCTCCTCCAAGTTCTGTACTGTTCCATCATTTGATTAAACCAATCCACTCCTCCCATTTCTTGGTTGCAGACATGAATAATAGCTGGATACTGAACTTGTATGATTTTTTTTTCCTTCTTGCTTCATCTATTGACCGAAGTAGTTGAATTATTTCCAGTGGCAGATGATACAAGTGTTACACATTTGGAATCTTTCCACTTCACAGCTGTAAGATAATCATCAGTTGTCTGTTCTATTACATCACCTCTTTTCATTCGAATAACCTGCAATAATGTAACATCTCTCAAGCGGTTCACCATAATTTACGTGTTGCAAACATTATTTCAGACAACAGTTTTCTCAACAAAGGCACAGCAGTGAATTACCTATCGAAGTACATAACACTTCCTCTAGGTACATTTTCCTGCAAAAGAAGAATGTCTGCTGGCCCCAAACCAAGGGTTCTGTCTAGTTGTGTTGTGTCCTGTTCTTGGTACACTACGAAGTCCAACATAAGTGCATTCGCTGTAGTCAAAATAAAGGTCTTCAGGCCCCACGGGCGAGGTTTGTTTGTTACATAATTTTTCATGCTGCACCTCCCAGTAAATGGTATTATCTGCTCATCTATGGAATAATTACTAACAGTTCGTTCAATATGGCGACATGTTTTCCTAACTGCATCTAACATTGGCTGAACTTTCAACAGTTTGAATTCAGAATGTTGTCAAAATACCTTTTTCATGCCACTACTAGATAGCTCCCAACATTTTTTTTTTTTTTAGCAATACAATACATTGACGTGTACTTGGGAGCATTTGCTGAAAACTGATGTGATAAATATCTCGACCAGTACTCAAGAGGTGTAAGAATACAGGGATGCGCATTCAATAGTCTGTAATCAATTGTTGGAGGAATGTTATTCTTGGTAAATGTTTTATTACACCATACCATAGCACGGTTACCAATGTTAACACTTTCCCTTGTTTCAACTGGTTGAATAATTGTCCCGTCAGTACTATTCACTGAAACATTGTTTACACTGTTTGTTGGTTCAGTTGGTTGACATTTTTGTGTGTCAAGATGTACGCTGTCTACTATTTCATGAATGACTTGTACATCGTTATAACTTACTGCAACGTTACTTACTGTGTCCACTGTTTCGACTCGAGCATTTTGCACTGCAACATTACTTACTTTACACACTCTTTCAACTGGCTGCAAATTTGTAACTTCTGTACTTGCCGAAACATGACTCCATGACACAGCTACGTCCACTGGTTCTGAATAATTGTATAAAGAAAAATTTCCTGTAATTTTTTCTGCAGCAAATGGATCATGAGATTGTAACTCACAATATTCAGGTTCAGATTCCGACGAACTCTCAGGAATAATGTGATATTTTGGTCTTGATTGTAGGTAATTCTCTTCTTCGCTGAGTTCGTCCAGTTCAGAATCCTCTGCGAAAATCGTATCGTAAATCTCGTCTGCATCACGGTTTATGTCATAGAGTTCTGCAATCAGAAGAAAATGTAACATTTATTATTCAAGGGAAAGAATATCCTTCAATGTATGCCTAATGCACACAAATGTGTAGGTATTAATTTAATTATGTGTACAATCATAACTATCCACTTTTCTAATGCAGATAATAGTAGAAACAATTATTACTACTTTGACCAACATGTAACGTATATTACACTCTCTAAATTTGAGGTTTAAGATTTTTCAAACGACAGCTTACTTTCTCTCTGCCGTGGTCGCTGCGCCATCTTGGACAAAACTGGAGACAACACTGGTACCAACTTTATTCTCGCTGTAAAAAAACTTCCTGAAGGTAGACAATTACCCACCTAATCGATGTAACTGGGTGTGACGCACAAAGGTATTCGTAATTCCACGAAAAAATTCTTCAACTTGAAATGCAAAATTGTGAGGTTCAGGATTATAAGTTTACTCACACAAATGTGTGGACACGGACTGAAAGACACGTGTCGAACGAAGTGTATACCAGTAACGAAAGCAGGGGAAAAGCACATTTGTTTTATTCGCATTTATTCTCGAATAACAACGCGAAATTGTTAAGTCTCTAGTCACAACCTGTTCGCCTCCTCGCCACACGAGCGCGACTTAGTGACCCCAAGAACTCGGGAAGGACGAAGTTGCACTTGTTGGAATGTTGCCTGGAGGAGACCCCGCAGCACTGCGGACATCAATCACTGTTGGGAGTAAATTAACTCCCTAGACTGAAGCCGCCCACGGAGTTGTCCAGGTTGAAATGGGAGGTTGTGTCTCGACAGGGTTCCCGCCACGTCGGAGGAATTCCTGGAGCGATCCGGGGCCTCCCGGAATGCATCCTTGGTCCGGAAAATCTCAGGTGACCAGTGTCACTCCCTCCTCTCCCCAGGCCACCTCACCACGCCGTATAACACACACACACAGCCACGTCGCGCCGTCTCCAATGCGGTGCCACATGCCGAGGATTCTCGGCGGCTTACGGCACGCGGGAGGGGCTGCGTTCCCGTGCCAAATATACCGCGAAGCCGCTCAGAGAATGTGACTGCGGAACGCGTCCCAGTGTTTCGTGACGACGTGTTGCGAGGTGTTTTTACACTCGCTTGTTTTCCATGCACTGTCTCCCGAAAAAAAAACACGGCTTGCCCTGTTTGGAAAGAAAAGTTCTGGGAGGAGAGCGAGCTAGCCTTTTAGTCACGTCATTCGATGTAGATATATCTCCACTCGGTACCTGTAAACAGCACAAATTCCATTGAAAGTAAGTTAAAAAATTTTCCACTGATAAAATATTTTATATTCGTAAATGGTTACAGCCGATCATATATCGAACATATTTTTGCGTTTTTAATTGGTTCCATATAGCGTCTGGGTGAAATAGTTTGTCGGAGATTGTGGGACTGAGCACTATAGAAATTCATCATAGTTACTTCCCACGCCCTTTGCAAATTCCTTTCACAATATAATATAAAATTAAACATTTCCAACTGACTGATTGCTGTTATTCAAGAACAGATCACTTGATAATATGCAAATGTGAACTACTGCCATTATGTTACTATGGCGTGAATGCTTATTCTGGACGTAAATCAAATAAAAAAGAAACCCATTCCCGTTACTGCCAATTAAAACATTTCACATTTAACAAGACGCGAGTAAGTTATACAGAACTGCATTTTATTAAAACGCTGTAAAAATCAGTTTATGTTCTCAAACAAGACATTTTCTTGATAATGATGATAGTGGTGACCAATTATGTTTTAAATGATTTTAAAAAAAAAAGTGTTATTATGTATACATAATTTTCCATTTATCTTGACCACCAACAATAACTCAGTACCGGGGCTCCAAATGAAAACGTATTTCATCCAAAAATTGTATAACTGGAAGGGGGAAATAATACTGCTGGTAATTCAGCGTTATGTTATTATTTATTAGTGAAATACGAGTACTAACATCAGTTTTTTAAATGGCACCATATATATTTATATATTGGCAAAAGTCCAATGAAACTCGTCAAGACCTATTTCAACACGTAGCCAAATGCACGCTTTCATAAAATGAACATAAAATACGGCACGAAAAGTGAGATCTCTACTGCCTGTTTGTAGTACTATCCATATGGGTACTGCGAGGAGTAGAACATACACATTAGATATTCAAAGTTGTGACCATTGGCAGCGATACACAAGTTCAATCGCTGGATGAATGACAACACTGGTTCCTCCAGTGGTGCATGCTGAAGAGCATTACAAGCACGCACAATACGTTCTTGCATGTTCTCTGGAGTTGTTGGAATATCTCGATAGACAGCGCCTTTGGGGTAACCCCAAAGAAAAAACGTCCAGGAGGTAAAGGTGAGGAGACCGTGCAGGCCGCTGAACTGGTTCTCTACGATCAATCCCCTTACCATGGATATTTTCTGTACAGAACACAACATGCATACACGGCATTATGTGCTGGGCTTCCATCGTGCTGGTACCACATGATCATTCTGTTCCTTAGAGGTATCTCCACCAGAAGACTCTGAATAATTGTTTGTATGAAGGTGACATTCTCCCTGACATTTCGGTTACCATCACGAAATGAGATCCTATAACCTTATTGGCAACCATCCCACACCAGACATTAACTCTCCAATGACGCTGATGGTCCACCCGTCGAAGCCATCGTAGGTTCTCGACGGCCAAATGATGCATGTTCCTCGCATTCACTTGGCCTGAGTTGGAAAACGACCATTCATTGGTAAAAATAATATCCGAAAAAAGTTCGGGTTGGCGATAATTTGATGCTGTGCCCATTGACAGAACTCTACACGATTCTGGAAATCATTCCCGTGCAATTCTTAGTGTAAGTGTACATGATAGGGATGTAACGTATGTCGCTTAGGAATGCTATGTGCACACGTTTTCGGAATGCCAATTTCGGCTTATTGTTTGTGTGTGCTGACATGCGGATTAACTGCTAGAGCAGCGAGAACTGCAACCTCAGCAGCTTAATCTGTGTGAGTTTTACGATGGTTGCGTTGCTGTGGGTTCAAATTGCCCGTTTCACAAAGCTTCACAACGAGACGGGAAAACATCCAGCTGTACGGAGGGGTCTTGTCAGGGTATCGCTGTCTGTAGAGTTAATCCGCCTGACTATAATTACGCTGGCATTTAACAGAATTAACAACGAGTGAGCAAACCAAGTTATTGATAATAGTAATAACAGAACTCTGTGTGTGTGTATGTGTGTGTGTGTTTCAGTACAACTCATTTTAACGTACTACACTGTAATGTAAATTAATACGAAAACATCCATCTGCTAACTTACATTTTCCATAGATGAGCAGCATTTCTACCTTCTCGTTGTTGGAGTACATTTCCGTTACGACAGCTCTCACCTTGCAGTGTACTTTATTCGACTGCACACGGATGGCTGATTGAGTAGTCGGCACGTCATGTGGGTTCCTTTGTTTCCTCTAAGCGCAATCTCTGTGGAATGAAGTACTCAACTCTGGGTACCTGCACTGTTTAACATCACATTTACATAAAATGTAGAGCGTCAACGTCATACTGTACCATGCAGCGCAATCGTGCCGCAAAGCATCACATAATGGGTCTTCATAAACCCTTATGAGACCCAGTGTTTGGAGCGGTTTCTAACGATCTGTTATTAGACAGGTACATCGTGGTACATTTTTGAATAGATCTTGACGAGCTTCATTGAACTTTTGACGAATAGAAAAGTTGCGCAATTTATAAAATATATGTTATTACTCGCATCTCACTAATAAATAATGCTATAGAGCTGACACCCCAGCAGTGTTATTTCCCAATTCCAGTTATACAACCGTTGTGTGAAACACTTTTTCATTTGGAGCCCTGGTACGTAATTATTGTGGATGGTCAAGATAAATGGGACATCCCGTATATACTAGGGTATATACTAGGGTGTATATGACATGTATATGACATGTATATACTAGGGTGTATTTGTACTTCTCATTTATTAAACTTATTATGAGCACGGTATATATTTGATTTTATACGATCCTAATATATGGTTTTGTTAAACGTTTTTGTGGCATTTTTAACGTATGGCTTAGTGGAAGTAAATCTAATTTTGCCTTAACTGCGCCTCCAAGAACTACGTCAAGTAAACAAGTAACTTGTTCGTGAAAACATTTAAACTGATTAATCCATCTCGGATTGATGCTGATACGACCCGGGAGGGTGTTGAGATTCATCAAACTGCTGAGTCCGAGAAATCATTCTGGAAGCCGTATCTACGTTAGCTTACACGGAACCAGGAAGCCTTAACATTACCAGAAAAATGTATACTACCTAGTAGTTTATTGTTATTTGTTGACAGTATGTGTTGAGTATTTACTCGCACAGCCCAAATCAATATTTTACAAGCAAAATGACGACGATATTTTTATTTGTTATTCGCTGATTACTTACTGCAGAATGATTAACTACTGTTTACGAATTGCCGTAGTTACGAAAGGCGAACTTTGTTTGCCACACCTTCCATTTATCTAAAGCTTGCAGAAATGTAATGGTTTTGTGGACAATTTGAACTTTTATTTTATGTCATTCTTGCCGTTCGTGTATTTTATTTGGTACGCCACGTGCAAAATAAATATATATATTATTTTTAATTTAAAGCCGTTTTATTGTGCAACTTAACATACACATAAAGGCTTCATACAATTATAAAAAAATTAATTAAGTCATAATTTTATACATACAACGCACACAAAAGTTGTCTCTAATACGTTACAAAATTTGTGACATAATTCCTGTCACAAAAATAAGACTGGATTTACGTAAGATTAAACAGCCTATTTAACTGCAGTTCTTGAATGAAGGTGTTGAATGTATGAATAGTTACTAATATCATCGCGTGGTGTGCCATCTCATTAGTGCACTCACACAAAACGTATTAGATAGCTGTCAGGAATTATGCTGCACACTTTCAGATATTGTGTGGTTGTAACAGCGATAAAATAAAATGATATCTTTCAATTTAATTTGAAAACAGTTATTAATAATCTCTCGAAACGAATCTATGATAGCCTGCGGTTTCTGAAATTAGTGAAATAAAATATTATGCATAATCTTTCAAAGAGTGCCAAGAGTATGCGCCATTGAAATGTGAATTGAGGCACGGGGGAGGGGCAAGACATGAGAAATCGCTGCCCTAAGTTACTTGCCCGCTGCACGATGTCGCCTCCAGTACTAGAAACTATTGCAAGGGAACTATCTTCTAAAACGCAGAGAAATTCTCCTATGCTTATTACTTCAATAGTATTATTTACGTTCAATGCGTAAGACGCTGTTTGCCAGACAGTTTTAGAGTTGAGTTCAGTTCACTTCAGTTGGGGGGTTTTAATCGACGCTTATAGTCCATTCGCGGTTACTTTTGTGAAGCCCTTCTAAAGTTCTATTTTCATACTATTCTTCCGTCTCATACAAAAAAAGTTTAACCTAGTCCAGAAATTTACACCAGAGGGACAACGCACCACATTCGTGCCCACTTAGTGTAATAAAATGTTGCATAAAAATTTTTCTTGCTAGTTATTAAAAACACACTTATTTACACTGCGTTTTATACATATTAATAAAAATTCAATATTTTAATTCATAGTTAATATATAAGTAACATTTTAATTTAACCGAAAATAAGGTACTTTTATGTTAACGTAAGTCTAAAAAGCTTGTGATTCCGTAAAAGAACAACCAGGTATGTCATGTATGGACTGATTTTTCAGTGGTTTAATTCAAATAGTGTGAGTAAACCGCGAATATACTGTAACAGCGAGGTCTTCACTGGCGAGGGTTAAATGAGGTGAGGATGGAGCAGCGGTGGAATGCAAGGGCGGGGGAAACGGGAATGCCCTGAGTAAACTTTCCCGGCCAACGACAACGTCCACCACGTTTCCCACACCCGAAGGTCCGGGAGCTACCCCCACCGGGAATCAACACACACACTCTCTCTCTCTCTATATATATATATATATATATCTCGAATCTAATGCAGCGCAAAATGCGCCTGACCTTAGGAACGAAGCCCATTTAGTCAGATATACAATAAGTCTCGAAAAGCGATGAAAACGTCAAGAACAAATACTTCAGCGGAAAATGTCAATAAAATGAAAATGCCAAAAATCGGAAGTCTACAAAACTCGCCAAATGTCCAAATACCGCAAACACACACGACGACGTCGCACCCCCGACTCCCAGTTCCAAAAATCCGAACAGTCACCGACGGTGGCTACAGAGGAGCTCGCGGTTTGATTAGGGGAGGAGGGGATCAAGCACAGATGACCGTCGTGGGAGACACACGACATAGACGCGAGGCCACGCATGCGCTGCAGGAGTGCGTCGTTCTCCGGACGCGTGGGAAGCCAGCGCAGCACGTCGGCGCACCCACGCCTTGCGACGACGAGTGATCGCGCTGCGGTGGTCATAAATTAAACTATCCCCTTGACGCCGCTGCTCCCCGTCCAGTTCCCTGGGTCGCGTCCATAATTCACGTCGCGCAGATTGAGTCCGCTGGCCATCAGCGGCGGGATCGCCCCCCTGACGGCGCGGCCGCGTGCTTATCTGCCGCAGTTAATCGCAACGACGCCGCCGTCTCGGCCGTCGTATATTACGTGGTCAGCAGCGCGGCTTTTACCCCTCGCCCTTCTCCAGGGTCACGGTTCGTTCCCCGGAGGAACCGGCGATGATATTTACTCCGTATCACACACCGACGAATGGCTGTGGTGAACCGAACCACGTATAGACTGTTCACGGTAAACTGAATACCAGCTCTCCTACCAGCAAAAACCACCTGGAGTTAAAGGTCAAGGACCTATTTAAGGTCTACTCGTATGAATGTTGTGTATTCTTCCACCATACGCAAAATAAACATTGTCATTATTATTTTCACTGTATCCATGCTTCAGTGAAGTGAACTTGTAGAATTATTAGAAAAGTAAATATTTTTTTACAAATTTGCTCACTCTAAAACTTAAAATGCAAAAAAAAAAAACATAAAGAAATTACGGAGTACTGACAAATTTCTGTCTAATATTATTAATTTATCGTTAATAAATTNTATGCAAAAAAAAAAAAAACATAAAGAAATTACGGAGTACTGACAAATTTCTGTCTAATATTATTAATTTATCGTTAATAAATTGATTACTGACTCCCTAATACGCGCATGCCAGACAATGTGTCTGTTAAAATATAGTCACAAAATTGAGTGTACACCATCGTCTTAAATAGAATTTGAAATATTTCGTATGCGAACAGAATCTCCGTTGACTTAAAGTTACCAGAAGTGTACAATACATCCTTTTCATTATTTTCTTACAATCATACATCAAATAAATCAACACTGACATCCTTGGAAAACAGAAACAGCACGCACGCCTGAATTGTAAGACACAAAATTGAGAGTACGGGCAACAGAACTGTAACAAAAATGGTCAGAATATGCAATGCACACAATTTAATACTTCGTACGTCCATTGACGTCAATCACAGCTTGTAAGTGACGAGTCATCGATTCTACTAATCGTTTGGTGAACTATGGACGAATTTTCCCCCATGCATCCTTGATCTTCAACTTCAGGTTGTTTTTGTTGGTAGGAGAGCTGGTTTTTAAACGATTCTTGAGCTCCTGTCACAAATTATCGATTGGGTTGAGATCCGGTGACTGCAGAGGAGTTTTTAGATGCTTCGGTACGTTGTATAGAAACCATTCACGGACTACCTGAGACGTATGCTCCGGATCATTATCCCGTTTGGAAACCAATATCCGATGGCAACCTCAGTTACATGGCAGTTTCGGAAGAAATTTTCTTCAGGGTGTTAAGGTACAGCGTTTTGTCCATAGTAGTCTCCATGAATTCGATATTCCCTCTGCCGCTTGCTGTCATCGAGCCCCACAGCTTGGCGCCTCCACCTCCGTGCTTCACTGTAGGCCTTACATTCTAATTTGGAGCTCCGTATTTCGGCGTCTCCAAACGACCGGTTTGCCATCCGAGCCAAGCACATTTACTCTGGTCTCTTCGATGAACATGAACTTTTCCTAAAACTCCTGTGGCATTGTATCGCATTTTTTTGCAAATTAGAGTTTTTTCTTCCCACTTGTGGCGGAAATTGATGGCTTCTTATGTGTTACCCGGCCTTTCAGGTGATTTTTCCAAAAGACTAGGCTAATGGTTTCTCTAGAGACAGGTCTAATGATTATCTGCGAGACTTCCGACGACAGTTTTGGTACGATGGTCTTTGGATTATTTAGGATTGTGCGTACAACAATTCGTTCATCTTGTTGTGAGGGAACTCGATTTCGTTCCCTTCCTAGATTACTCTACAGTTTTCCTTCATATTTACATTTCTTTATTATCTTCTGCACAGTTTAATGGGCCCGTCCAATGATCTGTCCAATTTCAAGTAATGGCTTTCCTTTGCCGCACAAATATATTATCAACTTCCCTGTAGTGTCAGTTTGCTTCCTTCCGACCCCCATTTGACAACAACCGGCTGTTCGAACACACCAAGCTAACTGACGCGATCCCAACAGTATACAATTTCTTTTGCTAATGACCTTTCAATAATATGTCCTCATTCTGTTTATTACGTGGAATGTTTTGTAGGTATACGCTCAATTTTGTGTCTTACAATTCATGCGTTATTGTTTGATTTGTATAATCTGTAATAACATAAAGCAAAGGATGTATTGTACACTTCACGTAACATTTTGTCAATAGAGATTCTGTTTACATAAGAAATATCAGTTCAGACCAGGGTGTACGCTCAATTTTTTGGATGACTGTAAGTGCAGCTAGGCACAGCGATATTTTTCAAAGATTGATTTCAAAAGTTCTCAATTAACCGTGAGCCGCCAATAGCATAGTTGGTTCGTGCACAGGCCTTCGTTGGCGTAGGAGCACTAAGGACGATCTAGGCATGCGCATAGAATTTCTGGTCGCCTTTACGTGGAAGGCACTGAACTGGCGTGCCATCTGTCTCACGTCAACTCACCCCTCTAGCACAAATGTACTGCTTGTTCTTATGTTATGTTAAGTCGCTTGTGTCGGAAGTTTCACACCCAAAAATAAATTTGAAACACTCGCATTAGCATTTTTTCACTTTGAAAAAATGCGCATTAGTTACGTAAATAGAAAACGGAAACTATTATTAGGGCGAGAAATATTTCTAAAATGCTATTCCTAAGCAGCCGCCGCTGAGAAATATTGAACCGTTTTTAAATGGTGTCTACGCGACTGAAGCTCTGCGCACTTTTCGGGGACTTGTGTAGACGACGTCATTAAGGTAAGGGTGTACATTTCTGTTCGTTTAACCATTTCAAATATTGTTGTTTGTATACTGGACTTCGAACGGAAAGTGGATTTGATGACGAACTCTGTACACAGCAGAAAACCTCTTCTGATATGGAAAGTCCCTCGCGTCATGAGAGATTTCATTAATTATTTATACTATATTACGCACACTTACAAACAACTGTGGCCAATAATATCGCATGCAAACACATTTTTATTTTTTCCGAGGTGTGTAGTACAGTCAATAGATTATTTATATTCTGTGTGCTTCCAAAAGCACGTTCAGAAAAAAAGTATGAAGCAAAGACAATCACAATAATTACTCTAATTGTATGTAGTAGAAATTGGTAGCAATTTTTTTTACTATATATTTTTTATAAATTAGATTTTATTCAAATCCAATGGATTAAATATTCAAACTTTTGGAAAAATTATTATTAATATTTATTACAGGCAATTAGAGGGTTTATATTGATAATCTTCCTTGATGAATGATTTTTCATTTACATAATATGCTTTTAGAAACACGCAGAATGGAAATACATTTAAATTTTGGTAAAAAAAAAACTTACTGACTAATGTATTACAAAAATAATTTAAACAAACTGCAGCAAAATATTTTACACTGTTACAAAATACCAGCTTTCTTCTTTCATTTGCCAATTAAATCGTTCTTTTCTGACAATTTTTTTAATGTATGCACTAATTTTAACTGAACTCTGCGGGTTTGTATAGTAGAGTGCAGTACTCCATTCTAAGCCACTCTACTTCGACCTTAATAGGGCGTGGAACATAATTCAACACTAAACAGACCGATAAACATTTACAGGTTTTTCGAAGCGAGTATAGGAAAACTACGAAACGGAAATCCTGTACATTAATTTATACTAACTTTGAGAGCAAATATGTTTCTAGTGCGATGCACTACTGTCGAATTATTTATTACGCCATAATTTGCGTTTTTCAGTGCGGCGTAAGACATAGCGCTAAAAGGAATGTATCTGTACGTCAAAATATTTTCTCACAAAATAGCCAGAAACTGTTATTTAAGATCGCCCTTTCTTAATTTTTCTGTACTAACTTCCAGAAACCTGTTGTGATTAACGTGTTCAAAGTGACTTATGTGCAACACCCTCTTAAGGAACTGAACCGGCACTTGACTGTTTTGGGGATCGGAAAAACCATATCATCATGGTTTCGGTTTTCCACGGTTTTCCGTACACCACTCCAGGCGAATATGCGGATGCCGAGATGGTTCCCTGATACAGGCCACGGCCTATTCCTGCCAAGTTCCTAATTTTACGAACAAAGGTTCTATCTCATCTGCATCCGGCTTTGATGGTTTGGCAGACCATCACGATGTTTCGTTTGAAACCAAGATCACTAGTTTGTAATCTCGTCGTCAAGTGATGTTATTTAAGACTTGTCCTATAAATGTCAGCATTAAAACAGTCGACGGGTGGAGCCACTGCCGCAGTAGCTTTATTCGACTGTAAGTAACGATGTTATGCCCACGCTTTATTATCTCACTTGAATTAGATTAACAAGCGTGTCGGCTAAATATGTTAAGCCTAAATAGTGTAGCTTACGTCGATTAACATAAGTTAATCAGGTATTTCGGCTAAATGTGTTTAACCTAAAATTATCTTGCCAAACAAGTGTTCATCTAGTAAACGTTTCACCTAAAGTGGTTTTCTCTAAAAGGCATCTTGCCATATTTTAGGCTGTTACGTTTATTCATCCGCGTAACCATTAAAGAGATTGCTATCATGAAACATTTATCTACACAGTCAATATGTGTGACGTGCACAAGCTTATTTCGTCTCTTCCCTGAAATCTGCATGAGTTACTGAAAATTAATTCCGTAAATGGAAACTGGGCCGTTGAAAATACAGGTGCGGATTGTTTCAGAGATGTAGTTGCACAAATATGACATTGACGTTTTCCGATTTATTCCAAGTCAGTGATTGCTATTACAGTCCACTAACTAACCAGTCAAAACCGTTAATTTACTCTATTTAGAGTTATAAATCACCGATGCTGATTGAATATTCGGACTATTCGGATTTAGAGTGTACTAGTCACAATTACTTTTACAAAAAGATAAAGAGACAAATAAAATGATGCCTTCAAAAAATTTATTCTAGTTGCGGCAAGGAGCATACAGCTACAATTTTGAGCTTGTATAATTTTCTCTAAGGTTGACCTTTAGTGATGTTATCTTTTCGTACTTTGTTTTTTAAAATATATAGGCAACTCTTACGGGCTGAATGACTCAAGGTATAGCTAGTATAATTTATAAGCGAATATTTAGGCTATTTTAATACACGCGATCATTTTCTTACTTTCACCTCAATCGTCATTCGCAACAACTTCCCCCTGGCGATGGATGATACTGAGAAGTTTATCACTGTGACCAAGTTTTCTTTTGTTACTGGGTGCACACTTTTCTCTACATTACGCTGCAGTCGAAATTTTCACAACTTTTGTGAAATAATCGAAATTATGTTAGTGACAATGCTAATCATTTCCTGCTTAAGGATTTTGAGATTTTAAAGTTACAAAGCATGTTTGCAAATATCTTTTCATCTATGCTCCCTAAAACGTCCCTTTCTAGTTCCTCACCGAAAACTATGTGTTGTCGTGATGTTGGCCTTCTTGTGCTCTTTGCCAGGCTTTAAAGCATAAAAATAAGTATATAACAAAAAAATTATAACGTGCAATTTATACATTTCTCTATTCATAAGTGAAATTCCGCAGTATTAATTTCCACAAAAGCATTTCTACAAATCAGAACATTCTGACAGTAGTAAATCTTTTTGACTGTATAAATAATTTTCAATTAATTAATATTGATATTTTCTGATTTATGGTAATTTCTGCATTCTTGTATATTAATTACTGGCGCAGACCACTGATTCGTAATTTAGTAACGACTTTTTAAGAAATTTTGAGCGAGAATACTTCATTGATAAGGCCTATTTGATAAAGCTCAGGGTAAAATAATAACAGGCTAAAGTAGCGTTGGTGTTAGTCTGATCAATATACGCACTAGTATTTCGGGTGACAGCAATTAAAAAATACTGCAGTGATGACTACGTGGGACAAGAAGGCGCTGGTCAGGTTGAGTAAAGTAGAACCAATGTACTGGCTATGAAATAAACGTACTGAGCACTAAATATTGCACGGGTGCACGAAGCTGCTTTACCACGTTATTCCTTGTGTGGATGCTATTACACTAGCGTTTTTCTTCTGCTTAAGGGTTATCAACTGTTGTATACTTGACGGGATTTCCCGTATCCTGAGGTTGAAATAATTTTCCCGTGCGGACATAGGATGGGACGTCATAAATCCCGTATCTAAGAATTCTTTGAAAATAAAGTGAGTATTAATAAACACAGTGCCAGCAATTTACAACTTACACACAATTACAGGTACGTTTACAATGCCGCAATAGCTAAATATTTTGTAAGAATACAAAATAATGAAAAAATACTATTGGAAGGAAAAAACTGGGTGTCCAGCATCAAATAACTGTGCAAGCAGGCATGTGATAGTTAGGGATGTTGAAGGGAATGTGTTGAAGGAGGGTGAGGACGACTGATGTGGTTGTGTCACGTGGTGTGTGCAGCACCGCACGTTCTCCAAGTTCAACGTGAACTGCGTGGAGCCGGCGGCGAACCGCGGGCTGCTGCGGCCGCGCCAGAACTCGGTGTTCGTGGGCTCGGCCACGATGGTGTCGATGCCGAGCAACCCGCCGCGCAAGACCAAGTCCGCCGTCGACATCCAGACGCTGGTGCTGGCAGAGTGCGGCCCGGCCTACTGCGACTCGGCGCTGCCCTCCTGCAGCCGGCTGCACGTCACGCCCGTCTGAGGTATGCATTGCTTCCCCTCCAGTTATGCTTTTACACTCTTCCACCGTCTCATGCCAACTAACCTCAACTAAGTATAAAGAAATGCACCGAAGGGACAATCCGCCGCTTTTTTGCGCATTCCATGACAAGATGTTACCAATACACATTTTTCTCTTTGTTTTTATTCATATTTATTATAAATCATTCACATTAATTATAATTTGATTACTATAATTTATAAATAAATTATAAGTAAAAGTTTAATCAACCAAAAATAAGATACTCTTATGTCACCGTGAAACAACCCATCCATCTTATTTTTTTTTTTTTTTACAAATTTTCGTAACTAAACATTAAATATCAAAGCTTGACATAGCATAGAGGACTACCTAGCATAATTCTCTAAATTTGTACAGTTTCAGTTAAGCCTGTATTTCCCCATGTGGGGACATATTATTAAATAACGAGGCAACAATTGATTACGAATATAGATGGGAAACAAGTAACCCGATAAAAAGAAGTTGAATTTAAAAATAATTATCAAGGTGGTCCCTCTGCCTTGAAAAGCAAAGTTTTTAAACATTCATTCTGAACATTAAGTTATGGAGAAATATAGGCCTGCGTAAATCCAAGACGGCGGGGATCCCTCCCCTTTAACAGAAGTAAAAAGCACTTTTCATACATGGCTTATTTAAGATACAAACTTAATATAAAGGGTGGTTTTTCAAAGGTTTGATTCAAAACGTATGAAGATAGCTCGAATAGACTACATAGGCTGGTCACAATCAATTGAGGACGTTTTAAAGCCCTAATTAGGATCTACGTTGAGCGATTAAGGCGGCTCTTAACAACGCGGTCTTGTAAGCCGATGAGGGGGAAACGAGGTGGAAAACGAGTAGCGCAGGAATGCTAGGGCAAGGGAAACGGGAGATCCCCGAGAAAACCCACCGACCAGATGCATCGTAAGGCATGAGTCCCACATGCAAAAATCCGAAGTAATCCGGTAGGGGATTTAACACGGTTCGTCTTGGTGGGAGGTGAAAAAGGCTAACCGCTCAGTCACCGCTTCCCCTATGGATGTAAATGTGTTACTAATGTTCAAATTCTTACTATAATGGGTGTAAAATATCAAACACTATATTCAATGGTCATACATTTCATCATTAGACTCACAATGCAAGCAATACTATCACGTCTGTAAGAACTATTTTATTAATTCGTTGCCAACCTGACTTGAAACCTGCATGCCAGTATACAGAATGTTCGGAAACTAAACGTCCAAACTACGGGAAGTGATTCCTTATGAATGATTAAGTCGAAAAAATTTTGGACACCATATACCTAAACGGAATATTAAAGAAGATAAGAACCTGTGAATATTGGGTTTTGAAAACATATTTTCGCCGTTGCCTGGTACAACTTCTACAATGTCCGCAGAAGAAAGGTGACTTATGCTTTCCATGCTGCAGAGACACGTGTGTAATGCTGGCCGGCCCCGGTCCGTGCGCACTGTTCTGCTTGAGGAAGCGGTACGTCAGGACATCGATGACGTACCCTCCACTAGTACACACTCCATAGCGCGCCAAATGGGCGTGCTCATTCGACCGTGTGTGACATACTGCCGGTAAATTTCCACCATCCCTACCGCTGGCAGAAGTACAAGGCAGTTGGCGAAAATATGTTTTCAAACCCCAATTTTCACACGATCATATTTTCTTTAATATTCCGTTTAGGTAAACGGTGTCCTCAATATTTTCGACTTTATTTTTTATAAGGATTCACCTCCCGTAGTTTGGGCGTTTAATTTCTGAACATTATGTATACTGTAGTATACGTGTAGTATACGTGTAGTTACGAGTAGTACCTAATCTTTTTCGATGTTTTTTTTTTTCAAAAGTTCTCACTTTTAAGTTGACAGCCTTCAATGGGTAGTCCCATTAGAAGAAGTTGCCAACCCTTTTACTCTGGCACCAAGGAGCCAATGATTAGTCGGTTACCTACTTGCGTATAAATGCATAGTATGTATGTGAAGTCTTTCCAACAGGTCGGTAAACAAAGGATTGTTATCATTATCTACATTCAGGTGTATCGAGAATATTAAGTCCAAGAAACTTCCTTCCTCACGTACAGTAAAACTAAAAAAAAAAAAACTAAATTAAAAATACCTTAAGTTTTATATCTATCACGCACTTTGTGAGTTGTAAGTCATAACAATCACAACTCTTTGTGTGCTCCAGTTCTCAGCTGTTAAACCATTGCTGGAGTTGCGACATCTATGGAATATACATATTCCAATGATTAAACTTGGGTTTTATGATGTTCAAATCCTTATGATATTTTTTTCTTAATTGACGTTATGTTTGGACTAAGTGCTAGTCGAAATCTGGAGAGTCGTGTCAGCATGCCAAGCAGGATGCATGACCTAAGATCTCTAAAACTGGGTTTGCACCCCAGAGTCCCGACACTTGTCTGCCCCACTGGANAAGCAGGATGCATGACCTAAGATCTCTAAAACTGGGTTTGCACCCCAGAGTCCCGACACTTGTCTGCCCCACTGGACATATTATCTTACGAAAAAAAATTGTCATTATTCAATTATTTTCCTGCTTTATTGTTTTCAGTAAGTTCAGAACGTTCTTTGTATTATTAGCACCGTTTGTCGCGATGACGATTGTGGCTTGATTACCGGGCGCGATTTTCAATACACTGCTAGCACGACTAAACCTCATCTAACATCGTGGGCGTTTGGAAACATCTGTGAGCTCCGGACACAATCCCATTCAGAGTC
>NQII01003707.1:177557-245013 GCA_002778355.1 Clitarchus hookeri
CCATCTTAGTTCTAAGTACAATTTTCATATAGTTTAATTTGTTCACCTTGAAATTCCTATTTCGGGTCCTAACGGTATGAACGTAGAGGAGTCGATCGGCCTGGCACCATGCCAAAACCTTCATGTAAGGTACAACAACAACAAAGCTCTGCGTGCTCAAGTTCCCAGTCGATAGACCATCACTGGAGTTGCGACGTACTCTAGATTGTATAACACTCTGCTTTGGATATCTGGTTGTTCAATCAGTTGTGTTGTTTTTGCCATTGTGATTATTACTGGACTAAAACTAGTCAGACTCTGGAGCTCTCTGTCAGCAGGCCTCATTCGAAGCGGTTATCCTTAAAACTCTCGTCCCGCACCCCCAGCGGTCCCCAGACACTTCTCCCTCATTGCACAAATGCCTATTAAAAACCCATGTCTACCCTCTCCTGGCTTGATAGTTTGCAAGTACGTCCATTCATGTAGGAAGGCCGTTAGGTCTGCCAACATACACAGCTATAAAATGTCATGGAGGGCCCACACCCTGTCCAACCAAACCGACTCCTCAATTCTGTGTCACCTTTTATTTATGCCACGCTGGTCTTTATAACGGTTGAGGCTTTGTGTGCCGGGTGTGTTTTACCAACCATTTTCTGACCTCGTGGGCACCGAGGTAAGCTTGCCAACAACTGCATACATTTTCTAATGCATACTCCTCAACCTATTTTGAATAATAACAGTTCTTATAACTGATCATAGTTAATATTTAAGTTCTTCAAGAGGTAAATGAAAGGAACATACATTGTCATATGGTGATCTAAAGCCCCTAGAGAAATTTTCCTGCCTGTGCCACAAAATCTTTATATGCTGTTTCCCTGAAACATGTGTAATAATTTTGGTGACAAATGAGATTCTTTCCTTTTCTTTGCACATCATAGTAATAACTAGCGCAATAAGAAAACATGTTTCCGACGAGGAGGGAAAATTTAACGATGAAAAACGTGTATACAATGAACGTATACATATCAAATAGAAAGTAGTTATTCTTTATGGAACGGTTCATGGTTGTCGTGTACGTCACGGTTATTTTCGTACGCGATGACCACGAACCATGTCATAAGGAATACCCACTTTCATTTTGATATTTACACGTTCGTTATGCACACATTTTCCATCATGAACTGAGCTTACGTTGTCGCGTCTCCGTGTCTCTGGTGTTGGACCGGTCGAAGGTACCCGAGACATCAATTGCACCCTAGACTTGCGAGTGTGGTCTGTATATTGCACCTCTACTCTCTCGATTGGCTCTCTACCATTCGGAGGCTATGTGCTAAGTTTCAAAGTTCCTGAAGGATCAGCATTGTGTCCTCAATACAGCTACCGAGCGGGGTGGCGCAGTGGTAACTCACTGGACTCGCATTCGGGAGGACCCGGGTTTGATTCCTGGTCCAGCCATCCTGATTTAGGTTTTCCATGGTTTCCCGAAATCACTCAAGGTGAATGCTGGGATGGTTATTTAACAAATACCATGGCCGATTCCTTCCCATTCCTTCCCCAATCCCTCTTCCCTGAGTAACTTGCTCCGTCTCANATTTAACAAATACCATGGCCGATTCCTTCCCATTCCTTCCCCAATCCCTCTTCCCTGAGTAACTTGCTCCGTCTCTAATGACCTCGCTGTCGACGAGACGTTAAGCCCAGCTACCAGCTTGAACACAGCTGCTGAGGGTGGTTTACCGATATTGCAGTCAGCACTGTAAATATGAAGTGGTCCCGTGTGGGCAATGTAAGCTGAGCTTGAGAAGAATCAAACGTATGGTGGAATCAGGCGAGAGAATGTGTTTTCCCACTCGGCCTTCGGTGGTGCAACCAGAACTCGGTAAATGTCCTTTCTGATGACAACGGCTCTGGAAAGTTAACTGCGGTTTAAACACTTTGGGTCAGGTACAGGAAGGGTGGAGGTATTCCAGAAAATGCATTCCGGAGAACACAATGCCCCGTTGGCACATGTTTCCGAGTCATCAGCACGGTCCCTGTTGTCTCGTGCTGTTCTTAGAATTCACTCTGGAAATCAGAACAATATATGTTAGTTTCACGTGTGTCATTAGACCACCGCTCACCTGACAAACCCTGCACGATTCTGAACCAACAGTTAGCATTTCGGACTCCGGTGACTTAATTCCGTGTGGCCGACTTAGACAGGAAAATTAATGCTACTGTGAAAGCAGACAAAGAACAGATTAATTATGTTATAATATGTAGATGACTGGGAATTATAGTATCGTAACATCTTATAAAGTCAAGTGGTAGTCTCTAATTACTTAATTAATGGATTTAAATAGTTCACGCGTAGCGGAAAGTGATAAAAAATAGTCACAAAGAAAAAACCAAGCAGTGTTCTAAAAAGTGTTCAGTCTTTTTTAACTAACTCTAGTAAATGTTGTTTTTATGTTCCATCCCTGGTCTGAAATGTTATAATTTCAAACTGGTTATTAATGACCATCTCTCCTTAATATGCGAAACGTGTCTGCACCATGATTTATGTTAATCATTCTGATGTGAATTTTTAATTTCTCGGTATACATGAGAAAAATGTACTTATATTATCTGTACCCTGCAACTAAAGGTAGAAAGTATTTTATCTGCCAAAAAAGTAACTTTGTTTTCCGGTATATTGTGCGCTCTATAAATCAAAATTAAATACCAACTTGAATCAGTGATAATACAGACATGCAAAATTCAATTACTTTGCATCTCAAGATTGGCGTATCATTAAAATGTACTAACCGTTACTTGTAACAGTTAAACTTACTGTAAAATTGCATAAACGACTCATAACAACCTGTGAAACGGTGTCGCTGAAGAAATGCACAAGCATTCAGTAGGTTCAGTACCTCCGTTCTAAACTATTTAATTTAATTTAGTGATATATTTTAATTTGTTTAATTTTCACTGACTATGTTTTATACTTTGTGAAAAGATTTTAATTTTACCAATTCCGTTCGCTTTACTCATTTGATTCGGTTTCCGATCAGTCGGTTTATTTTTCAATCATCCGGTTTTAACTTTTAAAGACGTAGATTTTTTTATTATTTAGTTAAGTTTTTACCCTTTAGGATTTAATGTTTCCAAGGATTTGTAATAATTTAACTGATTAGGGTTATTATTTTCTTGACTACGATACCTAGGAGGCCACAGTAATCCCCGGTGGTACACTACAGGTCATGCACGGGAGCGGAAAAATCCCCTGTGCGTGCTCCGGGGAACGAAATATATTCAGTATTGATCACTCAGACTTCCTTAAGTAGCTTTCACAGCGCCCATGCATCCTTCTACCCTTTCCGCAGTCAACCTTACATCATCACCCNCAGACTTCCTTAAGTAGCTTTCACAGCGCCCATGCATCCTTCTACCCTTTCCGCAGTCAACCTTACATCATCACCCTGCTTGCCGGCCATCGATTCTTGGTTCAGTGTGCCTTCAGGATATCGCCTGTCATATCACCGTCGAGTGCCGTACAGGGGTGGAGGAAGATGATCCTCGCAGATCAGATACCAGAAAACCCATTTACTCCTGAGGCCGAGAAAAAAACAATTTTTTTAATATGATGATTTTTATATAGTGAAAGTTTTACATTTTATTGACTAAACAATAACGTAAGTGTAAGAATATTATTTTTTAAGATAAAAAACACATTTGATTTGATGATCCCCTGTTTTTAAGGCTTTGAAACTATGCCACAATTTTTTTTTTTTTTTTTAGTAAACTTTCCAGGGTCGATTGCCCGTATGAAAACTAGTACTTTGTTAGGGCGAGAAATGCTTTTTTCAGTGTAGGCAGAATTATTTCAAGTGAAATGGCCGTAAGTAAGTCATTACAGTTTTGTTAACTTACTGTACGTACAATTCTATGTAAGCTATTACAAATGAATTTTCAAACAGTACATTCAAACTGTTATAGGTCAAATGTCTGTAACGAGAAATGACTATGGCTGAGGTTAAATTTAACTGAGAAGCCTAATAGTTTATTATCCGCATACTGATCGCGATTAAATTTAAGTGAGCTTCAAATGATAATTTTAGGCCCAGGGTTTTAAGATATACTGCCACGCTACTACTACCTCAGGAAGCAAACTCACGAGATTTTAAATACCAAATGCTCATTGGAGTACTAGAACGNCTGCCACGCTACTACTACCTCAGGAAGCAAACTCACGAGATTTTAAATACCAAATGCTCATTGGAGTACTAGAACGGGATGTACCTAAGGATTTTTGTGACTATCTATAGGCCGCTATACTTTTATTACGGTTAGGCTAAATTCCACAACCCTATACGTGCATCATCAGCTGTCAATTTTTTTTGGCTGCAACNCTGCCACGCTACTACTACCTCAGGAAGCAAACTCACGAGATTTTAAATACCAAATGCTCATTGGAGTACTAGAACAGGATGTACCTAAGGATTTTTGTGACTATCTATAGGCCGCTCTACTTTTATTACGGTTAGGCTAAATTCCACAACCCTATACGTGCATCATCAGCTGTCAATTTTTTTTGGCTGCAACTTTAAATGATGATTTATTTTCCCTTGGACTATATTTCGCTAGTTAAATTGTTTGACATGTATTATTATCATCTCAGAGTCTGCATGATGCATCAAAAACCCTGTGGCACAGCCATAAAATGTCAAGGATACACAACCTTTTCAACTCTCTCCTGCCGCTAAACAAACATGAGAAAAAGCATAGTCGGTCCTGTGCAAGAATACGTTGCCTTTTTAGGATAGGCCTGTCTCTCAACTGCCACATTTGACTAGACGATATCTCACTTTTTTAAGGTATAAGGGTTTAAGAATAAAATATATTAAAATGTAACTTTAACTCTTCAGCTTTGTACGTTATCTTGCAGTAAAGACAACGCCTGAATTATTGACAACTCACAAAATTAAATATAATTGAGGTATTTATATCGTTTTTACAACTACCGTGTAGTAGTTGTAATGAGAAATTATCAGTAAACATCCCGAAACAAAGATTATGGCACAAAAAATGTGTAACTGGTGTAATCGCCATTAACATCCCAGCTTAATGTTGACAAACTGGGGACGGAGGGATTCTCTTACCGATTAAGCTCAACCTAAGATTAATATAAAAATGACATATTTACTACGTCGTGAAGGTCAGATAGTTAATTATTCTAAAAAAAAATTATTTGACAGAAATTGTAAGAGGCACGAACGATATTTCCAAGTAGAAATTATATTGATCTAGCATTGTCCATATATGAGTCTAACTGCTAAGCTTAAGGCTTAACTCAGCAGCATATACAAGTCAGTGGGAAACCTCATTATATGTTAAATCATTACTTTGAAATAATCCCCGCTTAATTTTTACTTTCTGTACACTGTGCAGCCTTCCGCCGTACGTAAATTGAATATCGCTGCAGACCTATTGACTTGTGTTAACTTCGATTACTGAGCACGGCAACACAGAGGTAACAAATCGGACTTACATTCGGGAGGACCTGAAATCGTTTCCCACTTCGGCCATCCTGATTACGTTTTACAGTGGTTTTATGAAATCGCTCCACGTAAATGACTGGTTGGTTTCTTGAATCGGGTTATGGCAGATTCCTTCCCCGCTTCGAATTATCTGTCGCTGCTGTGACGAGGCTTTCAGATATAAAAATAATAAGGGCGTGTACTTATGTACGCGCGTTAGAAGTTATACTTCTTTGGCGTGACTGAAATAAAATTTTATTACGTATGTTACCATTTCACGCTTTTATTAATTCAGATCTTGTCCCATATCATAATTGAATTCAAAATATAAATGAAATGTTTTTCAATTTGCTTATTAAATGGACTGATTTTCTGTCGGTTTCAAATATGTTGTGTACCTTGCGTTTGTATATAGCTAGACGATACGCGCATGCGCGTTGAGAGATACCCCTACTACGTTCACTGTCGAATTTCGTTACATTGTGCGCGCGCAACTATACGTGCATGCGCGCTGGGTTATATTCCTACCACGTTCACTGTAGTGCGCGCGCAACTATACGCGCATGCGCGTTGGGTCATACCCCTACCACGTTCACTGTCGTGCGCGCGCAACTATACGCACATGCGCTTTGGGTCATACCCCTACCACGTTCACTGTCGAATTTCGTTACACTGTGCGCGCGCAACTTCCGTTGCACAATAAACTTTTACCCTCAACGCACCAAAAGAAGTATAACTTCAAAAAAATAAAAACCATTCGTTAATCAAGTGAAACTGGGTACCAGTTAGAAACAGAAATTTGTAAATCACACTTCAGTTCTTACTCAAATGTTATCGTAGGAAATAGAAAGAAACTAATTTCAAAAGTTACATATTTTAATATAATACTTTTAGTCAGGCTTAAGATATATTATTACCGTACATAATTCGCAACCAAAATTCCTTTAAGTGATCTTATTAGTACACGTTTAAAAAAAATGCTATGTGAATTAACAAGATCGCCCGACTCTTGCTACTCATAAACCGAACACACATGCTCATTAGAAGGCTGTATCAGTCATCGAAGTGCTGCAAAAAATAGGTAGGTATTCATATCGGTAATGTGTTCAGAAATTTGAGACACTGAATGAGTACAGATTTACAGACATTAAAGACAAGCTGGAAGTCGCTCATATCAATCGCCTCAAGAACGTCAGTTCTGTTGGTCCACTGATTCACGTGACATCTGGCATGGTAAGGCTAGACTCCTCCTTACAGTCATTTTATAAATGAACAACCGTTTATTCCTCATGCTCTGACACTCCGAAATGCTACAAAACTCTCGCATACGCAACCAAAGATACACAAATACAGTAGGAATGAAAGAGCCCTCCGAATTTTAAATACTACCTACTAGGTAACAACAGAGAACTCATTTTTCTGTTTTAGAAAACATATGGGAAAACTCAAATATAGACCGTTATACGAAATTTATTTTACTGTATAACACCCCGCAACTTTTTTGAAGGACTGACACACAATTTTGAATTGTAATAATATGAGGTATGAATAGGTAAGCAACTGCAATGTGTGTTGATAATGCCTAGTAAGAAATAGTTCTTATGCAAAATATTATTTCACTAAGTACGCACGAATGCGGTGCGTTGGCCCTCCAGTGTAATTTTCTAATCTTTATTTGTATGAGGTGGAGGAATATCTTGAAAGTATAATTTTGGCAGGGCTTCAGAAAAAATATAAGTAACCGAGAATGGGGTATGACATGGAACAAATAAGAATACGAACGAGTGCTACCAACGCATGTAAGTGTGTTAAAAAAACACATCTTTCCAGTGGGGATCCATCTTTAAGAGAGGACTTATTTTACCATACTTCCTCGACTTCTACGCCTACGTCCATTAGAGAGAGAGAATAAGACATTGGTGGCTGAGCTTTTATTTCAGATTTATAAAATGTTTTCTGTTATGACACTTTCTTCAGGGTGTATCTAAATTATACTGACAAACTTTGGCAGCAGGTTAATCACGGGAAAAGGTGAAAACATTAACTTTAGGACCTGTGGTCTAAAGTGAATCGTAATCCGTTAAAAATATTTGAAGTTGGACCTGAAGCACTAGTTTATTACAAATATTGGAGAAAGTTTTCAAGATGGAACATTGAGAGTAAGGATAATGTGTAACGGAACAAAGATATGTAAGCACTACAACACCTGTCTGTCGCTGTCATCTATTGATCAGCATGTCACAATCAACTTCACACATTATGCAGTTACTCTATGTTTAGTCTTAAATAACCTCTTCAGAATTCGTAATAAACTAGTTCTTGAGATCGAACTTCAAATATGAATACCGCCATTACGAATCTCTTTAGTAGACCATTCGTCGTACATATGTTTTCACCTTTTTTCCGTGATTAACTTACAGCTGAAGTTCGTTGGTCTAATTTAGACACATGCTGTGTAATTCAGTTGATCCCCAAATATTATTAATGTTAAACTGCTGGTACTTTCTATTTCACTTTCAATCAGACTTAGGTCAATATTATTAATTAACATGTAATTGATCTTACAGAATAACCTTTCAAATGCTCTCCGTTGCTACTGAGCTACATTTCATACTTTTTTTTCTTTCAAAAAATTTTATTCTGGAGTCTATGGCTATCGTAATTCCAATGGGGTCATTATAACCCTAGTGGAAGTTTGGACACCCATGACTCAACACGGCTTCAATGCCAATTAACGTATCGGTTTCCTAAAGGTAATTGGAAACAGTTGTTTAAACCAGTTACAATTTTACCTTGTCTGACAAACCAAATGCACGTATTTTTAAGCAACTTATAAAACGACCTATAGGATTTTTGTGCCAAAATAAATGGGGCGTTACACAACCAATATCACAACAGTTACTGTAATGTACAATCTTCATCACTGGCCGGATCTCTGCCAATATAATTACGAGATGAAAGTAAACCAATCAAATGTACTTTCCTACATAACACAACATACAATCCATACTGTTCATTACGGAGAACTCTTAACTTTTTTTAATTTACGCGACGTTTTTTTTTTGTTGGAAAGCAGATTTTGTAGCACACCAAGTTATTGACTAACATTGAAGGTAGTCAAAATTTTCTCTTTGCCGTCATATAAATTATTTTGTCGTGATTTGCGTGTGTAACTCTAATATGCTGTATAATGACGATGCGTGACAATAAAATATAGTATTTATTTTACAGAGAAGTTTGAAAATAATAACTTGATAAATAATTTTGATCGGTTCTTAACCGCACTCTTATATACATTAGAGAATTTAAACCTGAGAGTAATGAAATTAGCCAAATACTACCACAAAAATGTCTTTGGTCAATCTTGTAAAAGTGTTCTTTTGTACTAAAACAATAAACTATGCTTTACAAACAAATGCAACTTGTAATGTGTATCGATTTTTGTTTTCACAGAAACTGGGACCAAGTTGATACGCACCGACTGAAGCAGGCTGCAAGTTCACTCAAGGTCGAACCAACTGAAGATTTTCTATTCACTCCATGAAACTTATATTAATTAATACTTCTTCTTAATATAAATAAAGATAGTGCCAACAAGGAGAGTTCATGCATGTGAACGGTTTCTCAAACATGCATTGCTTTTCTCTGTTTTTACTGCAAAAATACGTTAGGTTTAAGGTACAATACTGAACTGTTAGTAAATATTGAGTACGTCTAGTATTGTCATAACTTAAAGTTTAAGTAACTTAGTATTTCCCTAAAGTAAGGATTTTTATCTCTATGTCTTAGTGGAAAAACAGATTTTTCTGGATATTTGTACAATAACTTTTAGGTCAATATTTTGTGATATAATCTCAACTATTTAAAAACATGTAATTTTGTAAAAACGTATGTCTCTAATATATAATGAAACTAAATCCGTCAATAATCCACTGTCCATAATTTAATAGTCATAAATATATTTATCCATGTGCTGAAGGTAATTTAATTAAAAGTTACTAGAAGAGATATTTCGAAATTCAGAACATGTAGAGTAATGGGCAAAAAAAAAGTGAGCGCCTGAAATATTCTGAGTTCACTTCAATAGTTATCAGCCGTAAGCAAAATGTGTTCCCTTGGTGTTACCCGCACCACATCTAGCAATAGGCATATTTAATCAATAGGCATTTGAACTGTGCCCACAATAGTTATATTATTGGAGACTCGTTTTGATCACATATTCCACAAGTTATAATAGAGGTAATTTAACTGGATGAAGCAACACCTTTAATAATTTATTATGCAAATTTAAAAGAGGAATATGTACATTTAGCAGGATAATTGATGAGACAACATATTTACGTATAAATTTAAAAACTTTAATTATAATTTACAAATATGTTATTATATGCTTATAAATATACAATGAAACGTGAAAGACGTTAAGTATTTAGTTTCATTTTCGATATCAGCACGTCTTTTAATCTATTCCTTCAATCTGTCGCAATGGTACAGCTGTTTTTAATTTCTAATTTCGGAGCATAGGCTTCGTGTTTGCACAATTAGGCAGTGAACGTAAGCAGACACATTAAAAATACTTACGAATTTAATGTTTTATGTGCTTACAAAATTCTTTTTGCGCATTGTATCAAATCTCGAAGCTGTCATGCACGGTTAAAAAATAAGTTTCATTTTGTGTCGAGAGGGAGATAAAGAATTTAAATGGTATTGATGGCATTAATCACTTAGTTTGTCATGCATATAAAATTGTAAAGTTAAATATTGTAACAATATTATTTGCAAGGCAAAAATTTTTGCGTAGTTTCCTTATTCATTACAAATCATTCATCGAAATCATATCGTACACCAAATGAACATTCAGTTGAACACTACTATTTACATTTTAAGGTTTTTTGAGTGCCCTCGAATGACGACAAAGTCTTAGTAGATGAACACTGCTGTTTCAGGAAATTGTGAATTAGTGTGGTCAGGTCTGTAATTCAGCAACCATCCCAGTACTCACCTGGAGTGATTTCGNCTGCAAAAATACGTTAGGTTTAAGGTACAATACTGAACTGTTAGTAAATATTGAGTACGTCTAGTATTGTCATAATTTAAAGTTTAAGTCACTTAGTATTTCCCTAAAGTAAGGATTGTTATCTCTATGTCTTAGTGGAAAAACAGATTTTTCTGGATATTTGTACAATAACTTTTAGGTCAATATTTTGTGATATAATCCCAACTATTTAAAAACATGTAATTTTGTAAAAACGTATGTCTCTAATATATAATGAAACTAAATCCGTCAATAATCCACTGTCCATAATTTAATAGTCATAAATATATTTATCCATGTGCTGAAGGTAATTTAATTAAAAGTTACTAGAAGAGATATTTCGAAATTCAGAACATGTAGAGTAATGGGCAAAAAAAAAGTGAGCGCCTGAAATATTCTGAGTTCACTTCAATAGATATCAGCCGTAAGCAAAATGTGTTCCCTTGGTGTTACCCGCACCACATCTAGCAATTGGCATATTTAATCAATAGGCATTTGAACTGCGCCCACAATAGTTCTATTATTGGAGACTCGTTTTGATCACATATTCCACAAGTTATAATAGAGGTAATTTAACTGGATGAAGCAACACCTTTAATAATTTATTATGCAAATTTAAAAGAGGAATATGTACATTTAGCAGGATAATTGATGAGACAACATATTTACGTATAAATTAAAAAACTTTAATTATAATTTACAAATATGTTATTATATGCTTCTAAATATACAATGAAACGTGAAAGACGTTAAGTATTTAGTTTCATTTTCGATATCATCACGTATTTTAATCTATTCCTTCAATCTGTCGCAATGGTACAGCTGTTTTCAATTTCTAATTTCGGGGCATAGGCTTCGTGTCTGCAAAATTAGGCAGTGAACGTAAGCAGACACATTAAAAATACTTACGAATTTGATGTTTTATGTGCTTACAAAATTCTTTTTGCGCATTGTATCAAATCTCGAAGCTGTCATGCATGGTTAAAAAATTAGTTTCTTTTTGTGTCGAGAGGGAGATAAAGAATTTAAATGGTATTGATGGCATTTATCACTTAGTTTGTCATGCATATAAAATTGTAAAGTTAAATATTGTAACAATATTATTTGTAAGGCAAAATTTTTTGCGTAGTTTCCTGATTCATAACAAATCATTCATCGAAATCATATCGTACACCAAATGAACATTGAGTTGAACACTACTATTTACATTTTAAGGTTTTTTGAGTGTCCTCGAATGACGACAAAGTCTTAGTAGATGAACACTGCTTTTTCAGGAAATTGTGAATTAGTGTGGTCAGGTCTGTAATTCAGCAACCATCCCAGTACTCACCTGGAGTGATTTCGGAAAACCCTAAATCAGGATGGCCGGACCGGAAATCGAACGCTGGTCCTCTTGAATGTGATTAGAGTGGTTTACCAATGCACTACCTCGCTCTGTTATTAATGCGTCTTAACCAAACAGATATCTGAGGCTGGAGTGTTCAGAGGGCTGTGGAGTCAATCCTACATGTCATGAAGTCCTACAGATTTTCTTGTCGCACGAACCAGTTACTGTTACTGAATATCGATCTAACAGGTCGGCACTTCTTTGATCATAACCTGTTGTACATGGGTTTGCTTGCTTTCTTTCGCGTGTTGTCGTGTTATTTTTCTGGGCATCTATACGAGCCATAGGTTAAGTTACGTATTTCTATTTTCAACAAAATAGAAGCCCGACATGCTTAGTGTACGAAAAGTTACTGTTTCAATTCCCAGCCCTGTTCGTTATGGCCACTATAAACATGCTTCTCGACTTTCTAAACAAATCCTTCTTGCATTTGAAATTTTATTTAATATTTCACAAACGTCAATTTCACGTTTTAATTTAACTTAGAGACGAATTTCAGTGTCCATTATATATATAACGTTCCTATATAATGCCGATAAAATACCATGTAGACGACTAATGTCCTAAACTTATATAAAAAAATCAGATACACACAATCACGGCTTCCTCGGGTATCGAACCCGGTACTTTAATTAACTCCTCGTCTGATATTGCTTCATGTACAAAACTAATATTGTGAAAATCGTGTCGAACTTGCTACTCTCAGCAGACCGCTCTACCCCTAAAATAGAGCACATTGCTGAAATTTTCATATTAAATAATATAGATAGAGAGAGTGCAATAAANGATCATGAAGTCCTACAGATTTTCTTGTCGCACGAACCAGTTACTGTTACTGAATATCGATCTAACAGGTCGGCTATTCTTTGATCATAACCAGTTGTAAATGGGTTCGCTCGCTTTCGCGTGTTGTGTTATTTTTCTGGGCATGTATACGAGCCATAGATTAAGTTATGTATTTCTATTTTCAACAAAGTAGAAGCCCGACATGCTTAGTGTACTAAAAGTTGGTGTTTCAATTCCCAGCCCAGTTTGTGAGTTTTCTGACATGGTAATTTCCCTTTTCTGGGTCCAGAACTGAATATTGTGTTAGCCATTCGATCTCATACTGCGTAAGGCAGTAGCAAACCATCGCAGAATCATAAATTGTACTATGAAATAAATATATAGGCAAATTCACTTAGCCTGAATTGTATCTGTGGTTACAACAAAGTTACCTTAAAGTGACCACAAAACATTTCGTTACTAAAAAATAATTAATTATGCCTTTCAGTTTGTTCCTAACAATAGGGTTAGTTATTATTATAAAATTAATTTATATAACAAAAATACCGATGATGATGATTTCTACAAACAAGTTTTAGTGTGGTAAATTACAGGAACCTACAGGTACCTTATGGCCACTATAAACGTGTTTCTCGACTTTCTAAACAAATCCTTCTTGCATTTGAAATTTTATTGAATTTTTTCACAAATGTCATTTTGACGTTTTAATTTAACTTGGAGACGAATTTCAGTGCCCATTATATATATTTTTTTTTACGTTCCCGTATAATGCCGATAAAATACCATGTATATGTCCTTAACTTATATAAAAAATCATATACACACAATCACGGCTTCCTCGGGTATTGAACCCGGTACTTTAATGAACTCGTCGTCTGATATTGCTTCATGTACAAAACTAATATTGTGAAAATCGTGTCGAGCTGGCTACTCTCAGCAGACCGCTCTACCCCTAAAATAGAGCACATTGCTGAAATTTTCATATTAAATAATATAGATAGAGAGAGTGCAATATAGCATGACCAAAGTAAATTGACAAACAGCATGACTACGACTGGCAGTGCAATACACAAGAAACAAAACGTAATTCCCAAGCAGTACATATAAAAAGATTTCCATAGGTAACGAGAACCGCGTTTGTACAGTCTGTTGACATTTAATTTATGTGATCTATATATAAAGGAGTGAAAATATGTGAGTGCTTTTCTATAAATTACACAATTATTCGTCTGTTAGAATACAAATTACAACACTGCACATAAATGTTTACGTGTTCAGAGACTTCGGAAACTTGCGTTACCTGGAATGAAGATTCAGTAACAGATGATAAATTTGAATTCAATCACCTAGTTTATAAAACTAATCACGCCTTTAAAGTAAAAATTACTTTTTGAGTATTTGGCCTCGCTGGCTGTGAACGCAAGACGTTCAATCAGTTGTAACGAGGATGCCGGACCTGCAAAGTTCTGCGTCCAACCCGCACAAAATTGGTAAATGAGTTTTACGTAGTCCGCTAAAACTTGCGCATTACCGGGTAGCGTAAAACATAAAACCACTTAAAAGTCTCCCTCATAGTACGTCCACCTCTAAACGTGTATGCATTAACATTTTTTGAGATTCTCCCATTGCAAAATATGACCGGTTGTTCAATCAAAAATAGTCGATGAAGATAAGATTCAAAACAGGGAACAATTTAATATATTTCTTGATTACAGTATTGCTGTTTAAAAACCAGCAAAACTTATATTTCCTCACCCCCCCCCCCTCNTCGCTAAAACTGGCGAAGCAAATTTAGAAAAACCTACACAGTTTTAAGTTTGATTTATTTGTTATACTTCTGAGTAACAAGGCTGAGTTTTCTTTACTGTAAACAAACAACCGTATAACTCTTGGTTTCAAATGTTTTATAAATGCGATTTTTAATAAACAAATCTTACGAAACAAATTTTTTACGTAATAATTTAAAAAGTTTTTTTTTATTCCATAAGCGCCAGTTATCCACTTTTTAAACACAAAAATTTAAGGAAACTAATAAGAATACTAACAGAAATTTCTCAATTTCCTAATACNTTTTCCTTTATTGTGATCGCTACGTTTTCAAGAGATTGTGATTACAAGTGAATTTTATGTCGTTGCCACACAATTTAACAAGCAACCTCAATGAGTTTATCATAAATGTACTGTATTATTTGGATCCTTTCAAAACTTTGTGAAAACTTAAATTTACGAAAAACACAAGTTTATATCATTTTAAAACTAAGTATCTGCACCACAACGAAATGCATAAAGAATTCAACAAAATTAATTTCACTTCAGGTATTTTTCATTACTCTTATCGTTACTGTCTGAGAGTTTCTCTCTATATTTCAGTCTAACAGTGTGTTTCCTCATGAATTAACATAATTGTTTAACATTCAAGAGATTCTACGTTCGATTTCAACCGAATTACTGGGAATCATTTTCCCAAACAATTTTCCATCCTTATACAGGAAAACTATGATGTAGCCCCTTAACGGGAATCTTCCTAATAGCTTATCCATTACTTATTTACTCTAATGATCCCCTTTGAACAAAGCAAATAAGGATTATAGTAATTTCAGTTCATTTGAGAAGCTGAATCAACTACAGAAACAAAAATTCTTCATGCAATCACGTATCAGATAACCACATCAAATTACTAGGTTTCAAATTCTCGGCTACCAACCGGCCGTTTTAGTTTTACTGGAACAGAATAGAATGGTTTGTGTACACTTTTACAGTACGTCAGTTACAACTTGCATGTGACTGTCAACTTGATAAAAGAGAACTGAAATTAAAAATTATATTTATATGACTTACATAGTGGAGCTGCCGTTGTAGGCATTGGAACATTGTGACCTTTCAATGCCCCACTTTTGTACAACAGGCAACGAAAATACACTGCAGCTGATCACTAAAGAAATAAGACAATTATTGTATTCTCTTGTGATAATCTGATTTTACAGACTTTGACGTTTAAAACCACCTAATTGTTAAAATAAATTATTAAGTGTCATTCATGATAAACTGAGTCCAATCAGCTTGGATGGCCATTTAGAGTATCTACACAGACTCTAAAACAAAACTCAGTGTCTACATTTATATCCTATATTTGTTTTTAAAATTCTTGCTATCTGTTTTTGAAATGTGCAAAATGAATGGTTTGATGATAGAAACATTTGTGGAATAAACAACGCTTATTACTTACATAACATATTTATTTGACTATTGTTGTTACAAATAACATACAGTCTAGTTTATTTTTACTATCTAAAAACTTTGTGATCGTATTATTTTGGTTCAAAATTTTGTTTAACTCTTTGATATAATAATAATTTCTTGTATCATATGTGTGGAGAACGAAAAAATACGTCATTTTCAACTGTTACAATTTGTAACTATAAAACATTTCGAAATTCAGGATTTTATGCAGAAAATTCCAAAATTAGGTTTTCATTGACTCAATACAATACGTTTATCTACCCACACACATTTCTGAAAATAATTATTCTGCCTCACGTATACATTTACTTACGTCTACTAACGTCTTCGTGGCTATATTACACGTAACATTCTAGTTGAAACCGGATATTCCCGAATAGCTGGCGAAGCAAATTTAGAAAAACTTACACAGTTTTAAATTTGATTTATTTGTTATACTTCTGAGTAACAAGGCTGAGTTTTCTTTACTGTAAACAAACAACCGTATAACTCTTGGTTTCAAATGTTTTATAAATGTAATTTTTAATAAAAAAATCTTACGAAGCAAATTTTTTACGTAATTATTTAAAAAAGTTTTTTTTTATTCCATTAGCGCTAGTTATCCACTTTTTAAACACAAAAATTTAAGGAAACTAATAAGAATACTAACAGAAATTTCTCAATTTCCTAATACTGTATGAAGGATACATTAGCAATCAGTGTCAAATAAATAATAAGAATAGCGTGTTTGCTTTGTTAAACACAATACAGATAAAATTTCCTCAAACGTCAGCGAATTAAATTTATTTCAAGCAAGAGCTTCTTAATACATGTTAAGTACATTGTAAGCTATATTTATAAATTTTTTGGTATTTTGAATAATTTAAAACACTACAATACTATTTTCATTATGCTCAAGTTAAAAATTCAGTTTTTCCAGATTGTTAGATTGGCCATGTTAGACTGTTTATGTTTACTTTCAGACTTCTATAGAAATACTTATTACGCGTTTTTTTTTTCGTTTTTAATGAACGTGGCATTCCACAAATAGAATTTTCAAGTAATTTATAAACAAAATTAGGTCACCTGCATTTTATTTCGTGCTTTTTGCCGTTCTTACTCCAAGGTTTTCTATTGCAGCAGCAGGCAGCCTCTAACAGAGCGCGCATACTCCTGCTCTCTATGAGTATGCCGCATGTCTCGCATAACCTAAAAAAACTCAGAAATATTTCCTGCTTCACGAGTGCGCTCACTTATTCTGTCCACAACTGTGCTTAGATGTTGATTATTGTCTATAGTTTATTTGATGTTACTGATAACTGTATTTAATAAGAAAAACTTTTGTAAAAACTGTATAAATTATACTACTGCAATAAAATACGCTTTCGTTAATTCTGACCAGCTTTAATTTCCGTTCTACACTGTTACACTGTTGTAATGCCACCCTGCGAATGCCAAATAAAATGACTATATATTATAGACGATGCAAACATTTATTTGAACATTATAATTTTATTATTAATGTCTAGATGCAACCAGCACAATTTAAAAAAACATTCTTATTTTTATTTAAAAAAAATGTATTTTAACTGTAAAAAAGAATATATATGTATGCAAGCATGCTTCAAGAGAATAACAGCAATATAGATTGACTGTAATTTTTCACGAATAACAAATTTGAAAACATAAATACGATTTGTTCAAAGTAACACCAATGTGAAACTGAAAATAGAACTAAACTGCAAATATCACCTAAATTATTTGTGATGAACCACTGCGTTTGGATGGGTGCAGCTGAACGAAGATCGGCAACCAATGCAGAATCTGTCACTGTTATTGAACTACTTCGGGGAAAAAATATGTAGTTACTGCCATGATGGACCATCGAACTTATTTACGTGAAAACTTATATGGTTTTCGAAAAACTAATTATAAGTAATAATTAACGTTAAGGAAAATGTGTTCTTATGTATTACCCCTAATACAACGTTTTCGTGGGATCAGACCTAGGACTTAAGTATTTACATTAAAATGTTGAATGCTTATAAAATAGTCTGTACTCATCACATTAGAATTGATAGTGTGCAGCGCAAAAAGGGGTACAGATAATTTTCTTTTACAGGGAACCATGCGCGTGAAATTGGACTACAAATTTAATTAGGTGCCTACATATGGAAGGAAGTTGAGTACTAATGTGAGTTTCATCCATCGGTCACAAACTTCAATAGTTTAACTGTTATNGTGAGTTTCATCCATCGGTCACAAACTTCAATAGTTTAACTGTTATTACTATTTATCACTGTCCGTGGAAAATGCCTAAAGTTCTTGTATCCTATATTTTCTATGCAGGAAACGTATCACCGTAAGCGTGGTATTTTCAAGTGTATACTNTTCTTGTATCCTATATTTTCTATGCAGGAAACGTATCACCGTAAGCGTGGTATTTTCAAGTGTATACTTCAGTTAATAATACCCTTGTAATATTAATGAACCTGTAGGAGTGTTTGGGTGTTTGCCCGTTGCTGAAAGCCATTTATGGTTCCACTACGCCTTATTCTCTTTGAGTTTGGTATGTTACTTAAGAACGATACTTCACTAAAACCGTTATATACATCCTAAGACTCNCACTTTTTAAACACAAAAATTTAAGGAAACTAATAAGAATACTAACAGAAATTTCTCAATTTCCTAATACTGTATTAAGGAAACATTAGCAATCAGTGTCAAATAAATAATAAGAATAGCGTGTTTGCTTTGTTAAACACAATGCAAATAAAATTTCCTCAAACGTCAGTGAATTAAATTTATTTCAAGCAAGAGCTTCTTAATACATGTTAAGTACATTGTAAGCTATATTTATACATTTTGTAGTATTTTGAATAACTCAAACCACTACAATACTATTTTAATTATGCTCAAGTTATAAATTCAGGTTTTCCAGATTGTTAGATTGGCCATGTTAGACTGTTTACGTTTACTATCAGACTTTCTTAAGAAATACTTATCATACTTTTTTTTTTTTTCGTTTCTAATGAAAATTTTAAATAATTTATAAACAAAATTAGGTCACCTGCATTTTATTTCGTGCTTTGTGCAGTTCTTACTCCAAGGTTTTTTATTGCAGCAGCAGGTAGCCTCTAGCAGAGCGCGCATACTCCTGTTCCCTATGAGTATGCCGCATGTCTCGCATAACCTAACAAAACTCAGAAATATTTTCTGCTTCACGAATGCGCTCACTTATTCTGTCCACAACTGTGCTTAGATGTTGATTATTGTCTATAGTTTATTTGATGTTACTGATAAANTGCGCTCACTTATTCTGTCCACAACTGTGCTTAGATGTTGATTATTGTCTATAGTTTATTTGATGTTACTGATAAATGTATTTAATAAGAAAAACTTTTGTAAAAACTGTATAAATTATACTTCTGCAATAAAATACGCTTTCATTAATTCTGACCAGCTTTAATTTCCGTTCTACACTGTTACACTGTTGTAATGCCACCCTGCGAATGCTAAACAAAATGACTATATATTATAGACGATGTAAACATTTATTTGAACATTAAAATGTTATTATTCATGTCTAGATGCAACCAGCACAATTAAAGAAAACATTCTTATTTTTATTTTTAAAAAATGTGTGTTAATTATAAAAAAGAATATGTATATATGTAAACATACTTCAAGAGAATAACAGCAATATAAACTGACTGTAATTCTTCACAAATAACAAATTTGAAAATATAAATACGGTTTGTTCAATGTAACACCAATGTGAAACTGAAAATAGAACTAAACTGCAAATATCACATAAATTATTTGTGATGAACCACTGCGTTTGGATGGGTGCAGCTGAACGAAGATCGGCAACCACTGCAGAATCTGTCACTGTTATTGAACTACATTGGGGGAAAAATATGTAGTTACTGCCATGATGGATCATCAAACTTATTTACGTGAAAACTTACATGGTTTTCGGAAAACTATTTATAAGTAATAATTAACGTTAAGGAAAATGTGTTCTTATGTATTACCCCAAATACAAAGTTTTCGAGGAATCAGACCTAGGACTTAAGTATTTACATTAAAATGTTTAATGCTTAGAAAATAGGCTGCACTCATCACATTAGAATTGATAGTGTGCAGCGCAAAAAGGGGTACAAATAATTTACTTTCACAGGGAACCATGCGCGTGAAATTGGACTACAAATTTAATTAGGTGCCTACATATGGAAGGAAGTTGAGTACTAATATGAGTTTCATCCATCGGTCACAAACTTCAATAGTTTAACTGTTATTATTATTTATCACTGTCCATAGAAAATGCCTAAAGTTCTTGTATCCTATATTTTCTATGCAGGAAACGTATCACCGTAAGCGTGGTATTTTCAAGTGTATACTTCAGTTAATAATACCCTTGTAATATTAATGAACCTGTAGGAGTGTTTGGGTGTTTGCCCGTTGCTGAAAGCCATTTATGGTTCCACTACGCCTTATTCTCTTTGAGTTTGGTATGTTACTTAAGAACGATACTTCACTAAAACCGTTATATACATCCTAAGACTCCATTGGTATAAGCCTCACATTGAAGTGTAATGTGCGCTACGGGGGTTGTTTGCTTCAGAGTGAAGAGGCACATCTAAAATAGCATAGACGGTGTGTAATCAACTGTCTGTTTGCTTGAGTTTTCTGCTTTTTTAATGCTGAGCGACTTCTCTCAACTGCTGAACGAGGTAAATTTTTTTTTTAGCATAATTGTACTTATTGTCAAAGCGGAGTGACAGTAAGTTCAGGCTACCGGATTGTGACTGTTATCTTCGATAGTTTTTCATCAAAATTACGGACACTNCCTAAAGTTCTTGTATCCTATATTTTCTATGCAGGAAACGTATCACCGTAAGCGTGGTATTTTCAAGTGTATACTTCAGTTAGTAATACCCTTGTAATATTAACGAACCTGTAGGAGTGTTTGGGTGTTTGCCCGTTGCTGAAAGCCGTTTATGGTTTCACTATGCCTTATTCTCTTTGAGTTTGGTATGTTACTTAAGAACGATACTTCACTAAAACCGTTATATACATCCTAAGACTCCATTGGTATAAGCCTCACATTGAAGTGTAATGTGCGCTACGGGGGTTGTTTGCTTCAGAGTGAAGAGGCACAGCTAAAATAGCATAGACGGTGTGTAATCAACTGTCTGTTTGCTTGAGTTTTCTGCTTTTTTAATGCTGAGCGACTTCTCTCAACTGCTGAACGAGGTCAAATTTTTTTTTAGCATAATTGTACTTATTGTCAAAGCGGAGTGACAGTAAGTTCAGGCTACCGGATTGTGACTGTTATCTTCGATAGTTTTTCATCAAAATTACGGACACTTCTTTGTTTCCCATCAGGTACAACAATACCATTATCGGGAGAATGTAAGCGAAATTATGAATAGATCACTTTGTTTTATAGTCCAGTTGGTTTGACGCTGACTTAATGGTGAGAGAGTTTCTAATCGCTTATTCTGTAAAAATAGTTGTTTTAAACGCGTTTCTCCATTACAATCAATAATTACTTGTTCATTTGGTTGTCATTGCGCGGGGAGCCATACTCAAAAATTGAAAATAGTGAGAACGTGACCTCCATGGCCGAGGCCGCTAAGAAGTGACATTTGACCCACGTTTTTCTAGGTTCGAATCCCAGGAATTCTCTTTATATGCGTAACGTTTTGGTAACTGTTGTATGATAGCCCATTCTCCCCTTATACTCAAACTTGACTAGCTTTCAGCTAAATAATTGCAAAGGTTTCATTAAGAAAATATATTTTAAAACGGTTATAAAATGACGAATANAAATGACGAAAATTTCTTGAAACTGGTTAAAATTGACTGCTTCATCGAAATCACTGAATTTCAACTTATTATTTTACTGACAGTATTTCTCCAGCTGTATTGTAATTATTGTTGATGTGCAGTGGTATTTTTCGGTGAGTAGCATTTGTCCAACTGAAATAACACATTCAATTTGAAAATTGGTGAGTATTTAAAATCGGAAGGGGCTACAGTGACCTCGTGGTTATTACACCGGTATCCTACCAAGACGACCCGGGTTTGTTTACCAACAGGTCATTCTTGGATTTTTGCATGTGGAAACGTGACTAACGTTTTTTTTTTTGACCAGCGAGTAGTCTTGTGGTGCAACCAGTTTCCCTGCCCTTGCAATTCGTCTTTGTACCACCCTAAGGTATTATTTATTCCCTTGCGTAGGCCCCACCTCGATAGACCACCCTAGGGTGTACCTAATACTCGGTATTTATTAGTTCGGAAGCGGAGGTAAATAAGTTAATTTATTAATTTATTTATTTCATTACCCGTATAAATAATGGATGTTATATAGAAAGGATTGGTAAAATAAATAGCTGCTAGGGAAACTTTGAAATGCGGGATTTTTTACAGCCCGCCTAACCGGAAACGATAACGGCGGCACTGCCGGCTTCGCCCCCACGTGCATTCTTCTCACCTGGCTTTATGAAACCTAGGAATCTCAAAGAAACGAACCATTATGTTATCGACGGAAAATGCTTAGTAATGTTCACTGTAGTCACTTATGAAAGTCATATGTATATTCATTTTATTTGTCCCTACAAATAGAACCACGCTAATATCATTTCAGGCTATCGTTTAAAACTCAAAAATAATGCATGCATTATCATAAACGTTTCCATGGTTTTTGTAAGAGACATATTAAAACGTGAATTCTGTCCGTATGAAAACAAGTTAACGTAACTTTAAGTAGTTTCTATAAAAACTGCAACGCGGTGTACACTCCAAATAGACGAGCACTTTAAGAATATTTAAGGGGCGTAAGACATAAATTCGGGCCATAAAAGAAAATGGTATTTCACAAGTTTATGGAAGCCAAAAGAGAAAAATAACAAATATCAATCCCACAGAATGGTTTTCACTGCATACGAGATCAAATATTTAGAGTTGATGTGTTTCTGCTGAGATATTTCTGACGCTACAATTTTTATGTTATCACGGCGCAAGATGATATGCGAAGTTAACGCACCAATATTGCAAAATATTTGCTCACAAAAAATGGCAAATACTACTATCTAGGATTGCCCTTTTTTAGTTTTCTGCGTTGGATTCCAAAAATCTGCAGAATTCAATTGACGTATTTGTACCTTATTAATGTCCTCTTTTCTTCTTACAGCCTTTTCAGATTTTACTGTTCTTTGCTCATTTTTTCGCCACCTTTAGTTAATCCTTTGTAGTTGCAAAATTAATGACGAAAAGTTCAGAACTAGTGCCATATTGACTGAGTGGTAATAGCTTGGCATATGACGGTTTGTTTTCATATTCACTGACTGTGCTATAGAAAAAAGAAGCTACAACGCTTCGAAAATCATTTACAACCGTCTTCTTAAAAATTAAAATCATGAAATTAAGTAAAATTTGGCGGGTTCAATATAACAATGATGTGCTCAACATGGCCGTTCATGTAATTTCTGTGATTAAATTGCACTCGGAAGTTCACTGGTTGGAGTAAGATCTCATATACGTAAGTGATGCCTCTGATTGCGCTGCTATTTGATGGGCCTATCTGTCGTCCCAGCTATATTCTGTAATTTTGGATTCCAACTCTGAGTGCAGAGTTTTTATATTCTGTTTGTGGTAAGTAGATCCCTTCTAAAATAAAGCTCTAAAAACACTGTCCATGAAAAAAAATAATTTAACGTAGGTAATGTATAAATGGATAACTACCAGTAAAGTTGTAAGTGAATCTAGAAATTAGTTCCATATGCCAACGTAATCTTAACAATACTACCCGGATGAATACGACTTCCTTTTTTATTTTATGCACGCATAAATCAACGTATAAATAAAGTTACATAATTATTTTTCAAATATTTTAATACCGTCTCATGTTTGACGCATGTACACATGTCCTGATTCCGTAATTATGTTAAAATTTACTTATGTCGAAAGAATACGCAATTAGCTGAAAGATGAAGCGGAATTGGGCTTTCTAACGTGCTCAATTAATGGCAAACAGCCTATGTTATAATTTTTATATATATCATTCCCTTCACCCAATGCTGACTTTGTACTGAAGCAAATTTTTTCTAAGTATTCGTAGTTTTTCATATTTCTTTCTATTTTACTAATTATAGGTGCTGTTTAATTCTTAAAAGTCATTGGTGATTAAACTTAAAAACTTGCACGAGATTTTTTACGCAAAGCTAAAGTTTTTAATATCAAAATAGATCACCAGAATCATTACGTGTTCAGTATATTACTTTTTTTCTGTATTGAAATGGATGCATACAAATGTTATATCCTTACATGTAAAATGATATTATATCACTATCACGCCAGACAACAGTTATCATTGAGAATACCATTAAAGTTGCGAGGTATTTTTATGCCTATTTACTCCACTTCCCGCACGCTTGAAATGCGTCGCGCGCGTGGTGCCTGAATGGAAACGCTAAAACATTCAACCGCCTTCCACTCGCAATTAGCTCAACCCCCGAATGCCACCAGTGAGGGAAAGTAAATTTGGTAAATTTGTCCCGAGTGACGCAGAAGTTAGCCTTGTTGCCAGCACTGAGGCACGGTGCGTTGTTATCAAGTGGCAAGGAGAAAAGTGGGGAGTGTAACAAATTGGGTGGGGGAGGAGGGAGGAAAGGTGGAGCACGACCTACCCTTGTCTCGATCCAAAGGGAAGGAACTCAGACGTAAATTGAACCAGCTGTAACGAGGTTGTTAATAGGACTCGCTCTAAAGGAACAGTAGTGGAAACAACTCCTTTCGCGGATTCGATCGAAAGGGTTTAACTTACTTTACGATAAACATTTTTCAAGAAATTATAAGTGCAGTTAAGTATTATGGGATACTTCAAACAATTATGTAGCACCTACTACTAAATTATTTTCATCCATACACTGCTTCGCCTTTATTTTCCCTCACCCTCCGTACTTAACTAGTCTAAGAAACTATATGTTTAGTGTATTTGTATTCCAGTTTGAGTATAACTGTCACTTAAAAGATTGACTTCTTGAACAACATTATATGAAAGGCTGAAAATTGACTGACGTTTTGAACATAACATTGTTAAAATAGTTAGTACTTCAATCAATGTTTCACTCCATCTTGACTCTGCATAGCTATGCATATGAACATAAGACTCTGCTTTCCAAAGATAGTATTAAATACGTTTCCTATTTCAGTTAAAATAATGGGTAAAGTGTGCATGTCAGCTCCACATTAGCATTAAATCCTTGTCCCAGCATTGGGCCAGTTANAGTTAAAATAATGGGTAAAGTGTGCATGTCAGCTCCACATTAGCATTAAATCCTTGTCCCAGCATTGGGCCAGTTATTATGCCAATAGAACAGCCATTCAATAATGTTTGGATTCAACGTTAAAACCCTATTTATGGGAAAACGTGCTTTGAAACGTAATTTTCTTCCTCTGAGTATCAGTACAGCTGCAAAACCGGGTGCCCCAAATTCATGTTTACACTCTTTGTGCGTTAATAACAGTAAAACTTTTAAAGACATGCCACGAGAATTTTTTTAATTTACAGCAAGAATTAACATATCATAAAAACATTAATTTTGCACTTTGGAAAAGCCGATCAATTATACTTGCACAACTAGGCCTGTTCAGTCATTAAAAATCCTGAAAAACTTGAAACTCAGTTGAAACAATCCTTTGAAACCACTACACAAATTATTTGAACTTGTTGTCGCAGGGCGCAAGCGACAAACCGGACATATAAATTTTAAGTAGCGAGATGCACCTCTGCCATTAGCATATACCTTGCACATTTACTTATGTGGCACCATCAGTAGTTAACTGCAGTCCAGTATTAATATAGGCTGTGCGTGGTCAACTGAGCACTTATGAAAGCTTGCTTGTGATTTGCTTTTCTGCATTGCCGTATATATAATTCTACTATCGTAGACTCGATCACTCTTGTCGTGCTTCTGTGAAGCGTAAATATGGCATTTCCAGGAACATAAATATGTTACTGATATTCGGTATCTTACACATGCGTAAAACAAGCAAGAACAAAATTTCAAAAAAAAAAAACTGTCTCCACAATCTTAAATATTGCATAATTAATACGACGTTATTGCCTACGCTGTTGTCAATTACTAAGAGTACTCCATTAAGTGTATCTGTTAGAATAGAGAATGTAGCATACTGTTATCAACCAATTTGAAACCACAACGGATAGACGGCGCTTGCTCGCCACTGTCTAAACCACCTCAGAATGCTGTTTCTCTCTGGTAGAGGTGCGTGGCGGAAATGTTCCGCTGCAGTGTTTACTGAGTCTCCGTGACGGAGNAGTTAAAATAATGGGTAAAGTGTGCATGTCAGCTCCACATTAGCATTAAATCCTTGTCCCAGCATTGGGCCAGTTTTTATGCCAATAGAACAGCCGTTCAATTATGTTTGGATTCAACGTTAAAAAACTGTTTATTGGAAAACGTGCTTTGAAACGTAATTTTCTTCTTCTGCGTATCAGTACAGCTGCAATACCGGGTGCCTCAAATTCATGTTTACACTCTTTGTGCGTTAATAACAGTAAAACTTTTAAAGACATGCCACGAGAATTTTTTTAATTTACAGCAAGAATTAACATATCATAAAACCATTAATTTTGCACTTTGGAAAAGCCGATCAATTATACTTGCACAACTAGACCTGTTCAGTCATTAAAAACCCTGAAAAACTTGAAATCAGTTGAAACAATCCTTTGAAACCACTACACAAATTATTTGAACTTGTTGTCGCAGGGCGCAAGCGACAAACCGGACATATAAATTTCAAGTAGCAAGATGCACCTCTGCCATTAGCATATACCTTGCACATTTACTTATGTGGCACCATCAGTAGTTAACTGCAGTCCAGTATTAATATAGGTTGTGTGTGGTCAACTGAGCACTTATGAAAGCTTGCTTGTGATTTACTTTTCTGCATTGCCGTATATATAATTCTACTATCGTAGACTCGATCACTCTTGTCGTGCTTCTGTGAAGCGTAAATATGGCATTTCCAGGAACATAAATATGTTACTGATATTCGGTATCTTACACATGCGTAAAACAAGCAAGAACAAAATTTCAAAAAAAAAAAACTGTCTCCACAATCTTAAATATTGCATAATTAATACGACGTTATTGCCTACGCTGTTGTCAATTACTAAGAGTACTCCATTAAGTGTATCTGTTAGAATAGAGAATGTAGCATACTGTTATCAACCAACTTGAAACCACAACGGATAGACGGCGCTTGCTCGCCACTGTCTAAACCACCTCAGAATGCTGTTTCTCTCTGGTAGAGGTGCGTGGCGGAAATGTTCCGCTGCAGTGTTTACTGAGTCTCCGTGACGGAGACTATTTGAGTGAAGGCTTCCACCAAATACACTAAAAACCAATACACCGGACAGCTTGAAGATGTCTGCAAGAAAATCCGGCTGTGTTGTCACCTCCAGCCGGCAGACAGCAGCACCTCTGTTTAATACTACATTATTTTGATGTTTCGATACCAACATGGTGGATATGAAGACGAAACTTTCTTTCCTCTATGGAAAGTTTATTTGAGAATGTCTAAAACTTAAACGACGAAAACTAATTCCCAATACGTCAAGTGTTTCAGAAGAGGAAAATATTCACTGACAAATGATATTAATAAATAATTTTTGAAATATTTCCAGAAATATGATAATAGTAACAGCTCTTGGCACTGGGTAATTTTGTTGCACACGCACCTATGCTATTTGTACAGAGCTGTCCGGTATTTGTCTCTGATGTATTTGCTTCCACCGCCTCAATTCGCCAATCTCCACCCTTGGTGTGCCTGTTGCCCGACTCCCAACACTTCACGAGTGCAGGTGCACCGCACATGCGCGCGCGCATTCTAACAGAGCTGCCACCTCCACCTGATAGGTAACATACGAGCCACTTTATATAGGCCATTACGAGGAGTTGTTATTATTGGAAGTTGATTTCCAAACTTCTTAAATAACTTTTAACCAGCTACGCCAGAACATTTCTGTAAATATAAAATAGTTATTCTTCCAAAAGTATAAAGGTGGCCGATTAAAAGCAAAATATCTTATGATTTTACAAAAAATGTGTACTTGTGCAAAACTTCCATGTACGACTAGAAAATTATATTTTACTCTGCAACTAGAATCGTATGCCATTTCTGCCCTCCCTTTGTGTGACAATTCTGTAAAAGCAGGCGAAATCCCTATGCCAAGAAAGAAGTATCACGTGCATACGTGCACACACACACACACACATTTTATATATGTAATGCTAAAAAGTTTAACCTGACAGGGCAGTTTACGTATTTTCAAATGAAATTTTCAAGCTTCCATAACTTCCATTTGTAAAGGCCCTGTCTGTTCTCATACAAAGGACAGCATACAAATTTGTTACAGTGTAAACAAATAACGTTTTCTTATTTCAACATTTATTCGAAATTTTCGAGAATATTTAGTGCGTGATAAAATTAATATGTATTTGCATTTGTTCGGAGCAATGTTTAATCCAGAGATAGGGAATTTTCAGGCGGTATCACAAGTACATGTGTGTATAGTATAAATATGTATGTATGTTCAGCGGTTAAACGCGTGTTCAATATTACGACGCTGTGAGAATATGAAGAGAAACGTTTTCTCTCTTCGAGGGGTTTATCACGTAACGGANTGATAAAATTAATATGTATTTGCATTTGTTCGGAGCAATGTTTAATCCAGAGATAGGGAATTTTCAGGCGGTATCGCAAGTACATGTGTGTATAGTATAAATATGTATGTATGTTCAGCGGTTAAACACGTGTTCAATATTACGACGCTGTGAGAATATGAAGAGAAACGTTTTCTCTCTTCGAGGGGTTTATCACGTAACGGAACCAGCAAACGCAAAAATATTAATGGCTGGAGCGGCATTAGTGGAGGTGTATCGCCAACCAATATTCGTTAATGGCCTGTTAGTGACTGTAATCCCCCTACCTAAAAGTAACAAAACCCTGAATTAGCAGGATTTTCAGCATTCTGCGAGCATTCATCGTTTATCCGCGTACAAATCCACATTTCTGGCCGTGCAGAAGTTGAAATAATTACAGTTATAGGCTGTTAGTGGTTTACTCAACTCTCCAATCCCACCGCTTATTATATTGGATTTTCAATGGCGCGACAGGCACCGCACGGCACTATTTTGTCGGTATTTGTGTCGCCGTGACTGATGCTACACGATATATAAACAAACTAATGTCATTGCAAACCATAGCTGTACGTAACAACATGTAAGATGGAAGGCCATCTGTATTTTATAGTGAGTAAGAAGAACTTAGAACATTTTAAAGTATATACAGAAACATTCATTATGATGATCAATTTCCATCCAAACCTTTTCACAACTCTGTTCCTGTACATTTACATTTAGGAACTCCTCGCATAATTTTATCTCAAAACACATGACAGTTTTAACGCTTCTACTAAAGTGACTCTTTTATATACATAACTAGATTTTCAATGTTTTGTGTGTTACCATTTTATTACCCACAACCTTTCAAATATTCACATTTTTTATAACTGCCATTTAAATGTCTGTAGGGGTACCTCATTGACTGTAAAGTTAAATCGCTGACCACCCACCATGGTGACCCGGGTTCCATCTCCAGCGGTTGGCCATGTGGTAAACATGGCGAACGTTACCTCTAACCGCCTGCCTTTCTTGCAGCACCCCTCTCCCTTGCAAACGGCCGCTGCTTTCTCTCTCTCTCTCTCTCTCTTAACCTTATTTCCCCTTCACCGACGCTCAAGACCTCGATGCTAAGCGCTGACCAAAATTCTCTCATCAGCCCATCTCCAGCAAATCCAAAGTATATATCTCCTCCGGTGGTAGGGAACGTGGTAAACTCTCTCGTTCCTCCGTAAAAACATCCTGTCGTGTCTCCATAATAACGCTTTATTCCGTAGCATCCTCCATCACCCTCATCTCTCCTTCTATTTCTATTTTGCACATACACGCTAGTCGTGCAGTCCCATTCAAATCGCGCAATCCGTCCCGCAAGGAGCCATTTGGCTCCCGTGTTAATGACATCCTTCGTGACTTCCGTATGGTGTATAATCTGTGTGAAGAGCCCGACATCTAAAGATTGAGATACATTTGATCAGTTTAGAGCCCCTCCAGCTAACACGACAGCTGGCCAGACACGAATCCTAAGACTAGTGCAGTTGTGCGCCTGTGGTGCCCTCCCACATCTTCACGTATGCCGTCTTCCTGGCGCTTGAACTGCGTTACAGAGTGTTTGAAACACACGTTTTCCCACGAAACTATTCAACGTGCGTCCAATGTGATATTCTACGAAAGGAACACAAAACTTCAGACGAGGCCTGTTGAGTACTTTCAAAATGTGACGCACATTTGAAACACAATTTCAGAGTACTCCAAAACNAACTTCAGACGAGGCCTGTTGAGTACTTTCAAAATGTGACGCACATTTGAAACACAATTTCAGAGTACTCCAAAACAGCTAGAAAAGGGGCTCTTTCGAAGAGCTGTATCAAAAAATATACGCTTCAGATGCATACAAAACTACTCAAGGGCCTTGCACTCAACCAACATTCCTACATATTTTCCACCAAACAAGTAATATGGTTACCGCTGAAAGTCCCATCGGTACACGCAGTGCGACGAGAACATTGCACGCCAGTTCGCTCTGAACTTGCGCTTAGCGGCGATGGAGCACTCTATGCGCGTGGCAATGTCACCCTTATCGCTCCCGCGCTTCTTGGCTTCAAACACGGAAAGAAGCTCCAGGTAGGCGGGAGTCGTAAGACGCTCGTGCATAGATCCTCCCGTGGTTCTGGTGAGGTGCTACACTCGCCTCTATTGCCTGTCGGAGCTCTGTCGCGGCTTACTGCGTCGATCCGTCGGTAGGCGAGGGACTATCAAGGTCTATTTCAGCATGAGGAGTTTCAANACGGCTTACTGCGTCGATCCGTCGGTAGGCGAGGGACTATCAAGGTCTATTTCAGCATGAGGAGTTTCAACCACACTGTGAACCCCCCACCCTTCCTATAAAATTTCCACTCGGCAATTCTTTATACAAACGCCTGAATATCTGGAGCGGCTTGAGGGCAGAGCAACCACAGTTATCAGCTGATATTTCTTTCTCTCCTATTAACCTGCCTCAAACTAAGATGAGAAAATTATGTCTAAAGTAGGGCTGGGACATACGCGATGCAAAATTTGGACTNTTAACCTGCCTCAAACTAAGATGAGAAAATTATGTCTAAAGTAGTGCTGGGACATACGCGATGCAAAATTTGGACTGGGTAAACGTTGCCGCAATAAGGGCAATGGTAGCATTTCATAATAAATAGTTTCCCTAAGCTAAGAATGTGGGGGAGGGGGTGGACCGGCATATCCGCCATAAAAACCAATAGTCAGAAAAAATTGCAATATTGCGTGCAATTTATGAAGTAGAAAATATAGTTCTACTAGAAAGAGAGAAGAGGTGAGGATGTCTTTATTAAAAGGGCTGTGAAAAGTTATAGTCAGGAGTGATATCTTTCGTTTTTTTTGCTGCTGGTTTTAAATTTTGTTATAACCAATGTCGTCTCTGTTGGAGGGGCGAGTTCGGAACTGAACGCACGCCCTCCTATGTCACCAGAAGACGTCTGAAATGGACTGCACTGGGAAAAGTGGCGCAGTGGAAACACACTGGACTCGCATTCGGGAGAAACCGGATTCGATTCCCCGGTCTGGCCATGGTGATTTCGATTTTATAAGGTTTTCTTAAATCACTCCAGACGAATCATGGGAAGGTTGCCTACTGCAAATCATGGCCAATTCCTTCCCCGTCTCATCTTGTCTGAGCAGCTTTCTTCGTTTCTAATGATCTCGCTATTATCTGGAAGTTAAGCCCAACATACCTACCTGCCTGAAACGGCCAGCTGAGGATGCCAGCGATAGAGGGACTTACGTCAATTGTACTTTTTTCTTTAAGGATAGTTAATTTTCGCTTGATCACACAAGGTACGTGAAATATATACTGACATAATATTAGAACTTCATANCTTTAAGGATAGTTAATTTTCGCTTGATCACACAAGGTACGTGAAATATATACTGACATAATATTAGAACTTCATCATTCTCACAATAATCCGTGAGAAAAAGAGGGAAAAGATGACGGATTCACCAAAACGCAATCCGTATCAGCCCGCCTGGGTGCAGAAATTTTTTGGGCTTAGCCTGCGACAGACGTTAACTCACAACTTCCCCTTTCACAGCATAACAGTCTGACTCTCATAAAACTAGCGGCAACCTTTAACCACATGTCAAGCGTGCAACGCTGTAAACGTTATGGGGCCGCGGTGAATGAGCGGTTATCATGCTCGCCTCCCATCAAAGCGAACCGGGTTCANAACGCTGTAAACGTTATGGGGCCGCGGTGAATGAGCGGTTATCATGCTCGCCTCCCATCAAAGCGAACCGGGTTCAATTCCCAGCCGGGTTACTCCCGGATTTTTGCAAGTGGGAATCGTGCCGGACGATGCCACTGGTCAGCGGGTTTTCTCGGTAATCTCCCGCTTCCCCCGCCCTTTCATTCCGGCGCTGCTCCATACTTTCCTCAGTCACCTTCATCGGCTCTCAAGACCTCGGTGTTAATAGAAACCCAAATCTCTTCACTCATCTCTTCACTCACTGTAATAGATACAAAAATAAATTACCATTTTTTTTACATTTCCTTTGCTATTTAAAAAGAAGACCAAATTTGTACATGAATATATCGTCCAGATAACAACAGTAACAAAATAATTACCCTATTCATGACAATTTAGGGATAATAATTTTTTTGAAAACTGAAGGCTGATGCGTGGTGATAATCACATAATGTACAGAGTTTATGGATAAATTAAGTCAAATACGAAACCTACTTTATTTTACTAAGCATTAGGGTGGATGGAATTTATTTTATGACAAGTAATATTTGAAATACATGTATATTTGAGCTTTTTTTCAGTTTTTTCATATTTCATTGTAGATATCCTGGACGACTATGTATCAATAATAGTTTCAAAGAATGGCCATGTCCTCTGAAGTAAAACTGTTTTGTTACTCTAGTAGCAAAGAAAAAAAGGTGATGCTCGCATTTTGAAACAGTTATTTAACAAGATGTTCTTATCCGCTAATGATGACGCATTATTTTATGGGGTGAAATAAACTGTGTTCCGTATAAAATAATTCAATAAACTTGTATAAGCAATAATTTGCGTCCAATATGTTAAATTTTAGCTTATAGGGACACCCCGTTTTAGCGAAAAAAGTTCTACCTTGTTGTAAGAGGNTGCGTCCAATATGTTAAATTTTAGCTTATAGGGACACCCCGTTTTAGCGAAAAAAGTTCTACCTTGTTGTAAGAGTCGTGACAAGAAAGTATAGGAAGTGGGACTAGTATAAAAATGGTACAACACTAGAGGTCTGACATTTAATTCCCTTCAAAGTAGTCTCCTGAAGTAGTCTCACTTCATCCAACAACTTTTCCATTACTAGGAGCGTGTCTTGAACGCCTTTTCTGGAATGGTGAGCAACTGCCTCGTACCATTCTGTTGAATTTCTTCGACGGGACGTCGTGAANTGCGTCCAATATGTTAAATTTTAGCTTATAGGGACACCCCGTTTTAGCGAAAAAAGTTCTACCTTGTTGTAAGAGGCGTGACAAGAAAGTATAGGAAGTGGGACTAGTATAAAAATGGTACAAAACTAGAGGTCTGACATTTAATTCCCTTCAAAGTAGTCTCCTGAAGTAGTCTCACTTCATACAACAACTTTTCCATTGCTAGGAGCGTGCCTTGAACGCCTTTTCTGGAATGGTGAGCAACTGCCTCGTACCATTCTGTTGAATTTCTTCGACGGGACGTCGTGAANCTTGAACGCCTTTTCTGGAATGGTGAGCAACTGCCTCGTACCATTCTGTTGAATTTCTTCGACGGGACGTCGTGAAATCGTCTTCTTTTCAAGTTGTACCTGATTTTTGGGAAGAGGAAAATGTTGCAGGTCTGGAGTCTGGAAAATACGGTGGCAGCTGGACCTGATGAATTTTGTGCTTCGCCGGAATCTGCTGCGTAAGTTTCGCTGAAAGGGCAGATGCGTTGACATGGTGGAGTTGCCACTCACTGCCTTTACCAACTAATGGCATCACTCAACCACCGTAACACTTCAGTGCACTAGTATCTTGTTTATCGTTTTGCCAACTGGTACGTCTTCAGATTACTTCAACTCATTTGCACTTTCTTCGATTTCGGAGTGGTTGGGGTCTTCCACTGCGAAAGCTGAGCATTGTTTTCGGGGTCATAGCCATAGGCTCATGATTCGCTACCTGTTACGGTTATTTAAAAAAAAATTTACGTTAATGGCACAATCAAGGAGATCTTGCACAGCTGAAAGAAGGTGTTCGTTTTTGGTCAGTCGGGAGAAGTTTTTCCACAACCTTGGCAGGCATGCGTCTCATACCCAACTCTTAAGCAAGAACGGGTTGAACTGAACGAAAAAATAATTTTTAACTCTTCAGATAACTCCCATACGGTGATTTTCCATAGGGAATGCGATGACGTCACACTCCACACGATCCTTCAAAGCAGCAATGTAAGCAAAAGGAGCTAGGGCGTAAATTACAGCGCATGCGTGTTAAGAGTCCTAGTTCGACCTGCGCCGAGATACCTTGCTCTGCGTTTATTCGCTCCGAGCGTATGGTATCAGTGTTAATGTATTTTTTTTTATTATACCTCGTATTTCAAAACACTTTAGCTTAGTTTCACTTCTTCGATTGAATGGTTTCGTGTTAAGGAGGGCGCGCACTTGCTCCGCTCGAATCGGTTCGGACAGGAATGGACCTTTCGGCAAAAATAAAAAAGCATGTATTTAATATGGCAGCCGGTGCATTACAATGGCTCAATCTGGTGGGTGAGCCGTGCCGTTTTAGTCCATAAGCTATCTTACGAAAACATGTATTTTTATTTTTGCCAGAAAGTTCCATTCCGAGCCGAACCGATCCGAGCGGAACAAATGCGTGCTCTGCTTTAGATTTCTTAGGTGCCTGTTCGTAAATTACAGGCATTCACAACCGGAGTAACCTAATTCTGACTGTGGCCCAGTCAAATACTTTAACGTCTGCTCACAAAAACACGCGGACTACAACCAAAGGAAAGCCGCAGTTGTGTGTATCTATACGTTAAACTTAAAAAGAAAAAAGTAGGTGAAGCGAACTTTCTTTCATAAAACTTACAATCACTCATAATTAGGGGTGGAATAGTTCGCTGGTGCTGTGACACAAATCATTAAGTAAAACGTAACATTTCCTGCGGCAGTATGGAGTAGTTACTGCGCTCACTTTCTATTCACGTTGTCATGGATTCAACTACCGTAAACACCTACAATGTTAGCATGTTGCACCCTTCCGGTGCGTACCTCATCCGTCTGATATCAGCTATGAGACCCATAATAAATAATAATTCCTTTTTATCAAAGAGTAGCGAAAAAAATTGTCATTTGAGGGCATATAAAAAGATAAATCTCATTTCCGGATATATATTTTTTCTTTCTAGTATTAATACACGGAATTATCTAGTTGTGCATTCATAGCCGAATCTTCAATATCGTGCCTTGAAATAACACACCCTGGAAATTCGCTATTTAAAATGCTGAATACTAGCAACGAATGAATGTCAGCTGAGAACCTGTACCTCGGTGCTCAGGAACTGCTATTCAGTATAAATCGGTATTAAATTCGCTGAACAAAGTCACTGGAACAGTCAGTGCGCTTTCAAACATATGGGGTTGTTTCCACTAGTTTTCCGTTTAATTCCGCTAATTCAAGTTAGCGGAAACAAATTCACAACTTAAATATGATTCACCTTTGTAATTACGTATCTGTGTTTGCAGCTCAGGGTGATTAAGTAAGTTGAAGATGTATATAAGGTATTTTTAAAGTTTCTCAAGAAAACTGAGTTAAACACTCACTAAAAATATAGTATTTGGCCTTTGTTTGTTCTTTAGGAAGCTGTAAAACACTAAAAAAGATGTCACCTTACTGACAATTGGTCTTAATTAGTAGTCGAGACTGCACTGCAACAGAAACAATGGTAACTTGGTGAATCTTNTCAGTATAAATCAGTATTAAATTCGCTGAACAAAGTCACTGGAACAGTCAGTGCGCTTTCAAACATATGGGGTTGGTTCCACTAGTTTGCCGTTTAATTCCGCTGATTCAAGTTAGCGGAAACAAATTCACAACTTAAATATGATTCACCTTTGTAATTACGTATCTGTGTTTGCAGNACAACTTAAATATGATTCACCTTTGTAATTACGTATCTGTGTTTGCAGCGCAGGGTGATTAAGTAAGTTGAAGATGTATATAAGGTATTTTTAAAGTTTCTCAAGAAAACTGAGTTAAACACGCACTAAAAATATAGTATTTGGCCTTTGTTTGTTCTTTAGGAAGCTGTAAAACACTAAAAAAGATGCCACCTTACTGACAATTGGTCTTAATTAGTAGTCGAGACTGCACTGCAACAGAAACAATGGTAACTTGGTGAATCTTNCACCTTACTGACAATTGGTCTTAATTAGTAGTCGAGACTGCACTGCAACAGAAACAATGGTAACTTGGTGAATCTTAACTTTAACTATAACCGGTTTTGTTTGTCTAAGTTATGTTAGTATAGTAGAGTTTATATCTGTACATCTCTAATCTATATCAGTATCCTTGAGTTTTGGCAAATGCATGTAGTTTTAATAACTTTTTTATAATTTCAAAAATATTTTCCTTTCCAAATTGATTTTTTCTTATTTAAACTTTCATTTTTTATAACTCCACAAATCTAAGACACCTGCGATTAGTAGAAGAATGTTTGTAAAATTTTACTTCAACTGAAATTTTATGGAATCAGGCATAGAAATAATTTTCAGTAATACGACGCTGTGTCTCTAATTTTTGCAAATTTTGCTAATCTCGCCCCATTTAAAATGTCATAAAGACTAAGTTACTGGTGCTAGCATTTTTCGTGTTCCGTTTACGCTTATTTAAGAATGCGTTATCAGCGTGTTAGTGTTCAAAACGTATTCCGAACTTTCAAAGCAAATATTCAATGGAATTTGTTTCATATAAAGTGTTTGTTTATTTTAATTTATTTCTGGTGTTCCTCGCTTGTCAAGCGTGCATTGTAAGGAGTGGAATTTGTTGAGCACTTAACTTGAGTGTTTGGTTAGCAGCACGAGGAAAAAAAAGCCAATCGAAAAGAAATAAGGGCAAAGGAGCCGCGGCTTGCAAAGTTGGAAAAGAATATAGAAAATTAAAAGGCAGGATTCCAACGAAAAGAGGAAGGAGGGTGGATGGAGCGGAAATGGAAATGAAAGTGAATTATGGCTTCTGGGAATTTCTAGGTTTCTTGTTTTACGTTGAAAAGCAATATGCGTGCAATAAAAATAAAGTGGAAATACAAGAGAAAAACCATTTTTAATTAATTATCGTCTTACACCTCAGCACGAACTGAGGAAAATTTCCGAGGCCACGTTTCATTATTTGCTAATTAAAAATATTAATTGAAACTATTTAGATTTCCCATACTTCGACTTCGTCGACAATGCAATCTGCTTGTTTGTTTGGATTTCATTTTCTGTGAAACAAAAAAAATTTACTTTGTCGGCAAAATTTTATTTGCGTGGGAAGCTCTATTTATAAAATTATATGAAAAATGAATCTTCCCTATTTTCTAATAAAAGGAAGACTATTGAGACAGCAAGTTACAATTAAATAACGTAATTTAATTGTATATGCTACCAGGTGTTACAAAAAACCTTTTAAAATACGATAAGAGATATTTAAACATAATTTATTGAGAAGAATCAGAATATTAGTTTATCATTCTCGCAATAGTTACACTCAAATATTTATATTTTTTAAAAGAGTATTATAAATTATTACTTTTCACTTTAAAATATCATACAATGTTCGAATTGAACATTTCGTTATTTTGTAATTTGCAATTTGGTAGGTTTATAATTCTGTTGCTGTTGACGGTCACCTGTTTAGCAATGGCAATAGCACATCAAAAATTTGCCCGAGAAATTAATTTTAATAAAATATAATTGTTAAAAGTATGTGTATTTGTTTTATGTAATTCTTGAAGGACCTCCGTATTTTTTTTTGTTTGAAAATTATACGTGCAGCATTAATATTTTACAATATTTTTCTAAAACTGTAAATAAATTTTCAACTGACCTAATGATCTGAAGCACTAATTATGATATCAAAGCACAATTATTTATTTCAAATCAAGTTAATTATGCATTTACATATATAAACCTTATACGTTTAACTATTATGCAGCCTTAAAATGAAAACAAATATGGTGGAAATTTGGTAATTTCAAGTTTTCGTTAAGATTCTCTATATACAAAAAACAAAATACAAAATTACATAATTTGTCAATATTTTGTATACAAAATAATGTCATGTCTCATGACTATTTTGTTAGCGGGTTCCGTTAATTCAAACATGGCCTCAAATGTAATAATCACTAAAATAATGCCTGCCGGGTTTCCAAAGTTAAAAGCCATAGCTTGATTATATGACATATTCTGAGTCAAGTGAGTTTTCCATAATACATATTACTGTTCTTAGTACGAACGATCTGGAAGAAATTTTTAAGTAACAAAGAATACAAAGCGAAGATGCTTGTGTGCACTTAAAACTCGAGAGGAGGAACATAGAATATATTGCTTATATAACTAAGGAGCCTACGTTCCTCTGCACGGGTGAAAACAATATTTAAATGAAATTCTTACAAGCTTAGATTGTACGTATGCATTGGCGTCTCGTTGAAAGCAATATCATTAGATATGAAACCAGAAACATATACAATAGTAGTGAGACAACTGCAAATAAATATTTGCCATCCGGGACTCGAGCCCGGATATCCTCGTCCATAAGCAAGTGTGGAATAAAATGAAATACGGAGGATGGATTTGTAGCATCAACTTCGGATTAAATCAGTCTAATGTTTTGAATGGTAGGGTTTACTGACCTGAAATATTTACAGGTTAGTAATTTTTAAAATAAGTGTCTGAGCCACAAGAAGCTTCTAATAGATACTGTCAACATAAAAAGTTCGGTTGAATTGGTTAAACTGTTTAATAGGTAAGAAAAACTTATCAAAATATTTATTTGGCAACCATTTTGAAAAACAGTGCCTGATCGCCCTTAAATCATGTATGTTTACATGACGTTCTGTGGCACTAATAATGAAAGAAATTTGGAGGGAATTAATTGAATTGTTCCGGAAATATGGCAAAATGTTCAATTTTCTCACTTAACAATATTTTTCAAAAAAGCCGCAAAAGATCATCTCTGTATGCATAATTGATGTTTCAAATCAATGGTGTTAGTGTACAAAATTTGGTTGAATTTTGTATACTTGTTTTATATATATGACAAACGAATCTAAATTATTTAAATAAACACCATTAAATATTATTTTAATTAACGCCATCATAAAAATACCAGCGACACTGAAAATATTTTAGGTCACATACCCTACTTAGTCGCTACTTGCATGTAAAATTTGTTGGGAATCGGTTGAAATGTCCTCGATGTATCGCATAGAATATTCATTTTTTCATCTGTCGATCGACATAAATGGAGAACAAAAATGTTATATATTAGATAATTCGATGATTTTCATGGATACAGTATACAAAGATAAATTTAAATCGGTTACCAAGATTGGTGGATATAGCACACTGAGCTAAAGCTTCATAACAGCCGCCATTCTCAAAATAAGTATCTGGCACATTTGAAACAAACTTATTATAAGAGTCACCACAGTACAACTTCTTAGGCAAATTTCGTGGGAATTGGTTGATGTTTCCGAGATATGAAATGAAAACTTAATTTTTTCATGTGCGCTATCTTCAAAACGGCGGAGAAATGACATACTGACGAGAAATGTTTATATGGTCGCCATTTTGGAAATAAATGCCCGACCCACTCAAAACTCATCAATTTACATGGGCTGCCGTAGTACTAATTGTTTCCCAAGTTTGGTGTTAATCTGTTGGTGTTCTCCGTAGATATGACATAACAATTTCAATTTGTAATGTCATGCTATCTTACAAAATGGCGGACAACGGATACTTTGTGTAGATACATTGGACGATTGCAATGTACAGGATGAGTCACATAAATCTTGCACCGAAAATATTTCGGAAATGAAAGGTGCTCATAATTGCAGCCTAGACGCAAATTTTAATAAGTATTAGAATGTGTATTTATTGAACAAAGTAACATTTTTGCAAATGGAGCAATGCCTATTCTCATCAAGAAAATAAATTCAGAGGACATCAGAATGCCAATGGTGTTTTGCAGGATACAAGTAGTAAAATGGCAATTTAAAATACCTACAGTTGTCTGTCCCATTTAACTACTTAGTTACTAGGCTACGATGTTCGTACGTTTGTGTAGATTCTATTTCCTTTACCCTGATTGCATTGATCTCCTTGTCAGTACTCTGTGATAGTTTTTACTACCTCTACGTAGGACGTGCTGGAAGATGAATGTTACTAATGCTGAAAAAGCCGACATGCTCATTGTGTATGGCGAATGTAGGAAGAATGCTGTTCCTTCTTGTAATGTGAACGCTGAACGATATCATAATAGACATCAACCATATCGACAATTACTTGTGAACCTCTTTAACCTATTGCAGGAAACTAAAATAATATTCTAGCTGATGTTGCTGTAAACACGCAAGTTTGCTCCCATGTAATAAATAGCAAGAGGGATTTGCGTGAGTCAGGCAAGTGTACTATGCATTCTGCACCGTCATAAATTACATCCTTATCATGTCTTTCTCCATCAAGAGCTAAATGGAAACGATTTTGAGAATCGTGTTAACTTGTGTATATGGGCAAAAGGGCATTAATCGCTTGTCTATACTTCACTTCTGTGAAACCAGCACATGAATATAAACTTTCATTTTCCAAATATTTGCGGTACAAGATTTAGGTGATTCATTCCGTATACTGCCAGCATACAAAGTAAAATTGGAATTTATAATATGATTTCGACGATATAGCATACTAAGCTAAAATGGCTATGTGATCGCCAGTTTCATAATAAGTGCCTGATAGTATTATAACGTACAAGTTTACATCACCTGTCGCAGTACTACTTGTTTGTCTAATTTGGTAAGAATCGGTCAATTTCTTCCCGAGATATGAAATAAAAAATTGATTTATTTATGTGGTACTATCTTACATATTGGCACACAAAAGAGGCAAAATGTAGACACGATTGAAAGTAGTTATATATATACTGCAAGCATACAAAACTAATTAGGAATTGGTTACATTGTTTCAACAATATAGCATAAGTAGAATGGTTTGGAAAGTTCGAGCATAAGGGCATGTGGCACCAGCCAGCCACCATATTGAGACGCCATGTTGGGTTAATGTGACCTTAACATTGGTATAATGCCCGGGACTTTGATACGATGCCAGTAAACTTGAATGATGTTCAACCCAAAAATTAAAAAAAAAATACCAAACAAATTTCCTAAATATATATAAAATGTTCCAAAAATTTAAAAATATTGCCAACAATTTTGCAAAAAAAAAATACATTTAAAGACTTAAGTATAGGAAAAAAGGGGACTTTGAGTCAATGGTGTTTCGCTGAGTGTCGGAGCTGTTCATGTTCTGTAATTTCGGTCCCCCGGCGGCCATCTTGTCCGCCATGTTCTATGTCGGCGACCTTCACATTTGACCCCAGTGACCTTTAAACCTAAAAAATTCGAAGCATCCAAAGAAAATATTTAAAAATATAAAAAAATTACGGCCATTTTTTAAAAATTATAAAAAAAATTTATTTAACAATTATTAAAAAATATTTTAAAAACTTACATTTCCGGAGTTTTCCCTAATCCCCAACATCCCATCAACTATACTCATTCTATCTTAGTTTTTCGTCTGTCATTTGTTTATACATTGCTGGAGGATGCCATCTTGGTTTTTCGTTCGTCATTTGTTCATACATTGCAGGACGCCATCTTGGTATTTTTGTCAGTCATTTGTTTATACATTTCTGAAGGACTCTATCTTGGTTTTTTAGTTTGTCATTTGTTTATACATTGCTGGAGGACGCCATCTTCGTTTTTATCTGTCATTTGTTTATACATTGCTGGAGCATACCATCTTGGATTTCATTTGTTTTCATCACCTAGGTGGTGCTAGTNTCTGTCATTTGTTTATACATTGCTGGAGCATACCATCTTGGATTTCATTTGTTTTCATCACCTAGGTGGTGCTAGTGTATTAATATTCGATTTAGCCTCCAGGCGTCAGCTTATTTGTTTATGTTACTAAAATGTAATTTTCGCTGTCGGCGCCCTTCGTGTTGGATTCTATTTTCTACACACAGGTGGCGTTAATGTATCGATTATACCACCTGCTATCAGCCTGTACCGAATGGTGACATTGACCATTCCTGCTAAGTACATAAACTATAATATTTAAATTTTTTATTTTTTTTAACATGGGTATTTTTATTTTTTTTTAATTTCTTATAAGGCAGGTTTTTTAAATTAATAAATCACAACATTTTTTTTACCCAACATTTATTGTACACATAATAAAATATACATAATCAGCAAAAAAAATCAATAATTTTATTAATCTTCTTCGAACAGAGTCCAAACTACATATTTTTTTAATCTGCAGGTCATCAATTATGATTTTTGGGTATCTCGTAGAAGGCTGAGCAATTCATGTATGGTGGTAAGCAGCAGACTGGTTCCTGACGAGACTGACTTAGCCACAGGCTAACTCCTGACGAGACCAGTTCCTACAAAACTGGCTAGACGAACCGACAAGACCAACCTACTGTACCACCCATAATCAAATGGTGATGAAAAATATCGAGAAAAAAAATGTATCCTAATAACTGTCTCATAGCTAACCTCTTCGCAGAAAATCTTTGCAAAATATATCAACCATAGCCATCTACACAAAAGGGTCATACTAACTTACCAAGTCAACTAACCAGACCAACTGACCATGCAAACCAACTAGTTGCGAAACATTCCTCCAAAATGTTCCCCTCATTTCATTCGTTCAATCAGTTTTAAACAACCCGAGTAAGGCATAAAACTTTAAATCGAACTATAGCCCTCCTACTGTAAACACTCATCTAAATTTGATTGAAAACCGACTCTCAAACACCACCGAATTAATAATACTTTCAGAGAGAAGCAGAAGCGACTGTATGATAAATTAAACACACATTACTATGTATACAATTTTAATTTATTTACTTACTATATACATTCTATCTTTCTAATTAAGGGAATGGTATTATATCTCAGGAACAATTTAACCGATTTAAACATTTCTCAGTTATGTATATGCGTACGCATACGTGTCTTTAGCTGTTGTTCAGATAATTTTGTACTGGATAACCAAAATGTTGAAGCATTCGTGGGGGTGGTTTAGAATATGGGTATGAACCCATCGTTCCCATCCATTGCAGGTTGATCATGTTCAACGGAGGTCGTCTATTTGGACTGGGAGGCAGAGCAACAGTCATTTCACTCTTACATCTTTGATGATGGTTCTTCTTGCCCTACCTATTGTGGTCCTTGTATAGGTAAGGGGTATTATATCTGTACCTTCTTCTGCCCTTGATGTGGCACTGCTTTCTTCCTCTATTTACCCAGGTTTTGTTGTTCCTGTACTCTCTATGGTCAAAATGTAGAGCATGGATATATGAGTTTCTTGTGAATCCTTGGTTGCTGTTCCTTTGAAATAATGGTGGTGGTCTTGTGTTAGTTTGCCTGGGAGTGTCTCTTTGCTGTGTCACCCAAAGTTGTTTTTCCAAATTTTCAAAATTTAATATCTGATCCCTTAATTCACTAACGATGGTTGGTCTGTTAGTAATCCATTGTTTTCGGTTGTTCATTGGCAGCTGGTTCAAAGTAATAGTTACGAATTTCTGGTCACTCATGGGAGGGTTCATGTGTAGAGTTCTTTCGTACACATAGCTTAGGTGTTCCTCAATAGTCCTGTTCTTACCTAGTTCGNGGGAGGGTTCATGTGTAGAGTTCTTTCGTACACATAGCTTAGGTGTTCCTCAATAGTCCTGTTCTTACCTAGTTCATACTTTTTGCTCGTCAACAAGGATCTCAAATTTATTTGGGTTTGTAAACTCCAAAATTCCTCCGATAATTGCGATTTAGGTGGTTCAAAATTTTCAAAATTGATTTGGTGCATATCGAACCAAAAATGCAGTTCCATAAAGTGCGTCGCTTTAGCTGTTCATCACCTCAGTTTCTGATGAAATAAACAGATAACAATTATCTTCAAGTTATAAAATAAATTTCATGAGATTCTATGTGGTTTTGTTACTGTAGGTGGGAATATCCCTTGCCCAATGTTTGGCTGGATGATCCTGCAGTTTGCATGTGTCTCTGTCGCATTGTTAAAATTCACTGGAGTTTGACTATGTGATGATTGCTGCAAATAAATATTTGGCATTTGTGCTTGATTAGTAGGATTGTCTGACTGGTTTACTGGGTTTCTACTTATTGCCTTAATTTTAGTTTCTAATACTGCTGTAGTTTGTGACAACCTACAATCCATGTGTCTGTACAAGCTCTCTGCTTCCTCCTCTCCCTTTAGTCTCTCACTGCACTCTTTCAGTTACCTGTCTAACATTCCGTTGTAACCTTTAGTTGCACTCGAAAGTCTCTAACTGTAGCCTTCAAAAGCTTTTCTGCATACTGTTCACAGAATCTGAAGTTACCTGACCTACTGTTTCTACTGCTGTAATTGTACTGTCCATTTGTTTTACCCCATCTTTGTTGTTGTGTCAAAGTAGGCATACGTGTTTGTGCACCCTCTGCTTGCACTAAAGATTAAGTTTCTGTGTTAATTTTATCTGATGTNTCAAAGTAGGCATACGTGTTTGTGCACCCTCTGCTTGCACTAAAGATTAAGTTTCTGTGTTAATTTTATCTGATGTGTCAGAAGTTCCTGTTCTCCCTTTCTGCTCTTCGGACTTAATTCTGGTAGCATTCAAAGTACCCTGGCTTGCATCAATACCTGATCAGGTTCCATTGTGTCATCTAACAAAAAGCTTCTCAAAAAATTAGATTTATGATTTTCTGACATGTAATATAAATTATTAACCTGAGCAATGACACCAAAAATATTCGGCCGAACGTTGGTAGCGCCACTATTTTCGTTGATCTACATGCGTATGCGTGCATTTCATTAGGTGTAGTGTGGGTGATTGTCCCCTGTCAGCTTTTGTGCGATATGTATGTGTATCACAGTGTTGTTTGTAGGACATAATAAGCACTCAAGGATAGGATCGAGTGGTACATACACATTACCTTGACATCTTACACCCTCAGAAAAAAATTGTAAATGGAAAATTATTCTGCGTTGAGTTCATGCATGCGAACTGCATTTAAATCTAATAGAACTTAAAATGTGTGAAACTTTTACGGAGAAATAAAATTAATTAACTATGAACACAGTAAACAAATGCTTAATTCTCTTACTCATTCCAGTTCTTCAATTAAATAATTCAAAATGTAAGTATTCTGAAGTAACACAAGAATTCTAAAATTTGAAATGCAAGGTCATTACAAGTATAACTGAAAATTGAAAAATAAAATAAAATTAAAACTGTCCATATGCGCTCAATTTACAAATTGAAAGGATATATTTTCTCGTAGATATCTATAGGCAAACCAAAACTTTAATGTCAATCTTCATAATCAAAAACTGAAACATCTTAAAGGAAATTCATTTGCTGTTCATATGCAGGTAATAGAAAATTGGTACGTCGCTACCATAACTGTTGACAAACAAACAAAAACTTATTTATTATTAATAAAAATATTTTTTTTAACTTCAGAATTTCCATAGTACCAAATTATTTGCCGCTTCCAATGCAAGACTTCATTCAAACTAGTCTCAAATAGACTGGCATAACATACTATGTGGAGCGGGACGCAGCGCGTCCGCCCGCCTGAGACAATAGAAACACAATGTCCGTTTATTCAAAAGGCGCCACGGCTTGCGCAGTAACGTCTTCCAGACAGAACGTAACAAATTTATGTTGGCATTGATTCATCGCGGAAAAGCACTCAAGCTTTATGAAATTAAGATATGAGTTCCTCCCCCAAGTAATCCATCTCCGACACAAATGAAAATATTCAGTACGAACTTCGCAGCAACTGGACGTTCCTACCAAAATATTCAAAACAAAACTACTACACTAACTGACAAAATGCAAATCTAACTCAACTAAAATTTCTAACAAAAATAGAAATACAAATCACAATATTCACATTACATAAAATAAAGAAATTACATAAATGTAAATAAAAAATTAAGTATTTTAAAATGTTTAAATATTACTGGCTCCAAAATACCCAGAACTCACAAAAACAAAAACATATAACAATATATTACATAAATGAAAAACAATATAATATATGAAATTAAATAAAACAAAATAATTACACATTTAACATATATATATTAAAAAATAAAATACAAATCTCGGTCTCCTTCTCTTTATTTTTTTCTCTGCAGTCACGTGCTGCAGAATGTCGTTCCTAAGGGCGCACAATTACTAAACTTTGAATTTTGTGGCCTTCAGAAGAAAACATCCTGAAACATACAAAATATTCAACAAAACAAACATGAATACATTAGGTTATCTTCCGGGATTGTTACAATGTACCTGCAAAGAAAACATGTTGCACTTGAAAATTACAAAATAGTTTCTCCCTCAGCCCGATAAACTCAATCATATCATTGCCTCTGCACTCGTCCTTGAATTTGCCTATCACCCTTGCATTGGCAGGCGAGTAGCAGAGATGAGTTGGAGGGTAGGCATTAGTGTCGAACTCGGCCATAAGTGCCGGGTCTAAGGCGAGGTCCCTATAGAAGTCGGGGCACGAAATCTCCACCACAAAGGAGTCGGTGTCTGTGTATAACAGGCTCACATTACCGCCATAACGTTCCCTCATTACGTCGCGGTGGAAGCGGTACATGAGAGTATTTGACAGGTCAAGTACTGTGAAGCCAATATAGATAGGCTTATCAAATACAAAATGTTCATGATATAATTTTATCAGCGATAATGATCAGTCGTAAATTGTTTGGCATTTGAAAGCTGGTTTGGCGATAAGCTTCTTCGCACACGGTACGCTGCATGCAAGTTCCATACACTGGTGTTTACACTTATTCTCCATAAGCTTACCTTATGTAGCATTGTTTATTTGCTTGTAAATGTCCTTCTCGTAGGCGTTCGTGGCTGCCTGACGTTTCTCCGTATTCTTTTCAATATAAGGTTTCAGCCATGCCTTCTGGTTGAATTGTACGATGCGATGTATAGCCTTCAGCCTTAACCCATGACCCAATGCCTGCTTGAGATTAACGTAATGTACAAAATAATAATTTTTTGTCTCAAGGGTAGTCATGAGCTTGGTTTGTTTGGACCCTGGGGGACACTCGTTCACTAGCATGAGCGAAAGGTCTTTATGGTCCTCGTGGAGTGTGGTAGGGTACTCTACATCCACCTTCAGTATATAACCAACAAATCCATCGTGCAGCACGGATATAACGCCGATATCCATGCCGGTCCATTTTAAATCACGGTATGGCAGCGGCAGACACATTGCCCATCTATACAAGTTATTTGTGTCTACATACTGGAGGTAGGTAGATGACCTGCTGGCATTATATGTGACACCGTGTGATGCTTGATGCACTGGGACACCCCTCCCCAGATACCAGCTTCGATAGACAGGTGGACGTCGTAGTCGACAAGGAGGTCTAACTCCACCTGCATCTTGCACAACTTTGCATCTATTGAGAATCCAGGGGCACTCACATAGCGGACACAATCAAGTCCGTAAGTGGGCAGACATAACCCCTGAAGTTCTCAAAGACGTCTCACAGTATCAAGACGTCCATATGCAAATACAGCTCAACATAATGTTTCACTATACAGCACCCAAACGTCGGCCAGACCATCTACGTGTGATAGTACTCCTATTCTGTGATGCCGCATCCCGTTAGATGGTTGTGGAATGCATCGATGCCCACCAGCTTTGGCTCGTCGAGCTTCCCCCACAAGTTTACATAGTCGTAGGGGAATACTTCTTTCCGAGTCACCAACTCGAGCTGACCGGGGTTGAAGAAGGCGGCTGTAGTCTTAAATTCGGCCGATGGTAGTTTATGTGCAAGCATTGCGAGACTGGCAGACATAAATCTAAATGTATCAATAAATTGAATGGTAAATTTGTCGGCCAAACTTTTACTGAGGATGATAAGTTTTTCCTGTGTGTGCTTGAAAATAAATATGTCCTGGGTATTGTAGCCAAGCTGCTTAATAATAAAATTTGCATTATACATAAAGTTATGGAAGAGGATTGGTAGTCTCTTAGGGCAGCGGCGGAGCTTGTTACTGGTATTAACAGCGCCCCGATAAAGATGCCGGTGAAATGGTCGTGGTCGTGCACCTTGCGTTTATCGCGGCTGAATGGGCCGGAACAGAGGCAGCAAGTGGTAGCCAGAGCTTAGAAGGTCCATTCACCAGAGGTCAGCACAATCATAGGCTTGGACTGGTTACATATTTCCTTCACTAGATTGCCAATCCTCACGATTTCCTCCATAAAACACTTCGATGCCTCTTCCCCGGTTTACCATTTCGCAACTGTGGGGAGACTGGAGGTCTTGGAGGCCGGTATTATGTCGTTATCCATCTTGACGCAGATGTCATAGCTTTATATCTTGTACTTTTGGTACCTATAGGTGTTGGACACCTCCAGGTTTGGCTGGCACGTCTGTACCGGCAATAGCATGGCTTCAAAGTCGACTTACACGACTATAGACACCTTATCGATTTTACGATAATTCTGGAACTTGAGCACATGAGGCTTACCGTACTTCTCTGGCTGGGGCATGACGGCATAGACTGGAGCATGTTCGTTACAGTACCTCCTGTGCTCAGCCAGTGTCTCAGCACCTGTAAACCCTGTCACACAAGGAACGTTACAGTACCCCTAGAGACATCGCTTGTAGATGTGCACCATCTCCATGTGCGATGTCACCTGGGAATGTACCAGTCGGGAAAAATCGGTTATGTAGCGATAATGTGAGTTTGTATTTTCCAACTTCATAAGGAATACATCAAAGTGGTGAGATAGTTCTTCCTTTTTCTTTATCTATGCCCTAGAAAATGCCCTCATAAAACATGGCAGGATATGCCTTCTGCCAAGTTATAATTTTATCATCGTGAAGTCCCTATCCATTCTCTCCCAAGACGAAAGAAAACCCCTTTTATAGTCGGAAAACACGTTGACCAGGGTAATGATGACCATCCCAAAAAGTTTCGTTGTGGTTCGAGTCCAGTAACATTCAAATCTTTATGACGTCAAAGGTAGCGTAGGATGGTTGGTTGCTAGATGCCATCCAAACACATCGGCGATGTAAGGAGTGAGGGCAGTCTCGAGGCAGCCTCGAGCCTCCACGCCGACAGACAGCGCTCGCCTGCCGAGCCACGTACCCGCATTGGCACCATAATACACGACGACTTACGTCTAACGGGTCACCAACTAGGTAAGCCTCAGCTCCATCGTCGATCTATCCCCGTGTTCGGACTTACAATTTCCTGCGCTGATATTAATGCTGGATCTACAGTGTTCAGTACCGTCACGCAACAGAAAGAATCATCTCATCACAAGCCAGTCGTTACACTAATTTATTTAATACTCTCAAACGGTTCATAACAAATACAAAGAATATATATAACCAAGATATAACACATAGTTAACAATCGATATCTCATAGATATTAAATACTTAACATTACAATAATTCCCTTTTTTTATTACTGTCTTAATTCGACAGACACGAGCATACATATCATGTAAATTCGGAATGGTTGAACCTTAGAAGTCGCTAATTACTTGGCCAAATTTAAAGCTAGTAGTCAGACTAGGTTCAAAGACCTGGGTTTTCTGGTCGAAACATTCAAAAGCAGTTGTATCTTTATCACCCTTGAAACTATTGGCCTCATTATCCTTAACACATGAAGAAAGAAATGAGTAGTTAGTATAAGGAATAATATATCTATTCCTCCTAAAAATCTGACCACCTGAGGAAAGTATTTTGTATGACATAGGTTGACTTATGTGTTTACATATTTCTCCTTTGTTCCAAAAAGACTTCGGTTTTTTTCTGAAAATAAACATGTTCACTCGCCTTGAGGGGAGCCAAGGCCTTAGCATTCCGATCATAGTAATTCTTAATGTATAATTGATATCCACGCACCTGCTTCAGATGCTCATCAAATCTAACAACCTTAGGTTTTAATTTTGGAGCAGAAATAGGTAATTTGGTTTGCAAAGTGCGGGACATTAACCGTGCAGAGGGAGATGAAAATTTACCTTTAGGTGAATTTTGATCATTTAATAGGGCAAAATAAGGATCATTCTATCTTCAGCACGTTTCAATGACAATTTTTTACAGTACCTAAACTTCTTTAAGCCATTCCATTAGATCTAGACAAATATGATGATGTAACAATGTGATGGATGTACCAGTTCTTAAAAAATGTATGTGAATCATGGCTGTTAAATTGTGGTCCACCATCACTAACAATAGTGTGTACAATACCAAGCCTAGCAAATAGAGTTTTCAAAAATTTTGTAATTTCCACACTGGTGCTGTTAGCTAAATAAACAATATCAACATATTGAGAGTAGTAGTCAATCACCATTAAATAAGCTCTATCCTTGGTATAAAATATATACACACCTAGTTTTTCCCAGGGATGATTCCTCCAAAGTGTAGTATAAGAGGTATCTTTGCCCGACTACCTTTATATGTGTTTGTGACAAACGTGGTAGTTATTCATGAAAACTTTGATACCATTATTAATGCCTGGCCAAAATACAGTATCCGTAGCATGTTGTTATCTGTCATTTCCCATATGTCCCTCATAAATTATCGTTTAGATATCATGTCTCAGCACTTTAGGTATGTGGGTCTGACCATTCTCTTTAATAAGCTCTGTCTACGAAATAACAAAACCAATTTCAACTTTACTTTGTATGCTGGTAGTATATATTACAACAATCAAATATGGCATACCGGGCTTCTTATGTCTGTAATTTCGTAAGATAATGCCACATGAAATAAAGTTTTGTAATATCTCGGAAAACAATCAACCGATGCCAACATAAGTTAGTAAACAAGTAGTAATATGGTAGGTTATGTAAATTTATATGCTATGTATTAAGAGGGCCAGACACTTATTTTTTAAAAGTAGTGACCATATAAACATTTTAGCATAGTACGCTATATCTACGAAACAATGTAACTTTTTTTTTTTTTTTTTTTTTTTTTTTTTTTTTTTTTTTTNGACCATATAAACATTTTAGCATAGTACGCTATATCTACGAAACAATGTAACGTTTTTTTTTTTTTTTTTTTTTTTCCAAATTAACCTTTGTGTGCTGGCAGTATCTATGCAAGCATCAAATTTGCTAATACAAAAACTAATTTGTGAGTCATTTGGAAGATAGCACCATATGAAAAAGTGAGTCTTTTGTGTCCTATCTCAGGAAACAATTAACTGATACGCGTCAAATTCAGGCAACAAGTTATACTTTTGCAGTACACCTATATATGTTACTGAAGTAGTTACATATGTTTTAACTAACAACCATATAAATATTTTAGATTAGTATGCCATATGTTCCAAACAGTTCCAAATGATAAACACATNGTTTTAACTAACAACCATATAAATATTTTAGATTAGTATGCCATATGTTCCAAACAGTTCCAAATGATAAACACATAATGCGCAAATACATAACCGTTTGGTTCTCCAGTAATGAAGAAAGATAACACCAAGTGAAAAAAATGGAGCTATTTTTACATGTGTCCGGGACCATTGAACAGATTCCCGCCGAACTTTGCACACAAACAGTGCTACATCAGGTCATATTTTAAGAGTGTCTGGCTTTATTTGCAGTATGGCTGCCATATAGATGGTTTAGATATGTTTTGTCATATCTATTAAACAATTTAACCANGTTTTAACTAACAACCATATAAATATTTTAGATTAGTATGCCATATGTTCCAAACAGTTCCAAATGATAAACACACAATGCGCAAATACATAACCGTTTGGTTCTCCAGTAATGAAGAAAGATAACACCAAGTGAAAAAAATGGAGCTATTTTTACATGTGTCCGGGACCATTGAACAGATTCCCGCCGAACTTTGCACACAAACAGTGCTACATCAGGTCATATTTTAAGAGTGCCTGGCTTTATTTGCAGTATGGCTGCCATATAGATGGTTTAGATATGTTTTGTCATATCTATTAAACAATTTAACCAATTTCAATTAAACTCTGTACGCAGAGAGTATCAATTACAAGCATCAAATATGCTTATAGAGATCATCTTTCCCCTCATTTTTGTAAGGCAGTGTCATGTGACAAAACGCAACATTTAGGCCATGTTTCGGGAACCAATCATCTAATCCCCACCAATTGTTCACACTAGTAGCAATACACTGTGCCATGTAAACTTACATAATTTAAGTGGGTTAGACATTCCTTTTTCAAAATGGTGCAATCTAAATTAGATAAGTTTATCAAGTGTATTAAATAATTTTACAAATTTCAACTGAACCTTTAATACTGACGGTATCTTTTAGACGCATCTGATATGCCTATACAAAGCCTGTTTTTACGCATTTTTGTACGATAGTGCCAAATGAGAAACTAAAGATTTTATGCCATTTCTCGGCAACCAGTCCACCTATTTCCACCACATTCCGCACACAAGTAGTGCTACGTAGGCCATGCAAACTAGCATGATTGATAAGACTCACACACTTGTTTTAAAAATTGCCATGCTAATATTTTAAGTTGATAAACCCAGTCTACCAAATCTTTAGACTGATTACTACCAAAGTTTTTGCTCCGAATCCTACCTCCGTAATGTAGCTGGTTGCGAGTCAGCCTATGGTACGAGGCTTTTTGTGTTCTAGTCCCAGGCAAGGCATGTGTGTATTTCCAATTGTCTCACTAGGATTTTTTTTTTCTGGTTCCATTTCTAATGATATTGCTATCAATGAGGCGTCAAGACCCACCTATGATCCATCCTTTTAAGATCTTCATCAAAATTATTTACATCCATGTAGAGAAAATAGGCTGATTAGTTAAATCGATGATTTGTTGTTTATTTTTGGCGAAGGGTCCGTCCGAGCCGAGCCTATCTGAGCGGAACAAGTGCGCCACCGGCTTTACTCGCACAGCCACCCACCAAGCGTGCTCAATAACTAATTNCCGAGCCTATCTGAGCGGAACAAGTGCGCCACCGGCTTTACTCGCACAGCCACCCACCAAGCGTGCTCAATAACTACGTGACAGGAAAACAGTTACCAAGCAACTGCCAGAGAATACATGGACTAAACTAATTAAACTAAACGGTCTTTAAATACCAAAAGTCGATTAGTTGCTACTTATGCTTTTTATAAATTAAACTAATTATTGTCTGCACATTATTTGGCGACGTATGCAGGCAGCTAATTTAACGGTCACTAAGTGATCGGTTTGCGTTCCTTTTACTTAACACAAAATGAAAAATAAAAAATAAAAAAATCACGTACCCGAAGGCAAACTTTATGACTACCGGTATACTTAAAGACATTTAGGCGACCTATATTTCCTATGTTGTCAAGTGTGCCTTCTGACACGGAATTATTGTTCCAAACAGTGGGTAAGTCGTGGATGTGTGCGGTACGCTTTTAGAAATAAATCTGCATTTATCTAGTAGTGGGGGCGTCTCTGAACCCGNTAAGTCGTGGATGTGTGCGGTACGCTTTTAGAAATAAATCTGCATTTATCTAGTAGTGGGGGCGTCTCTGAACCCGATTAACATAAGAAAACGTCAGGGCTTTCGGCAACACAGACTCCACTCTAAACCCGAATTAGTGTTATCGCTCAGTGAAATGCTCGTCACTTGAAGGACCAGTCAAGAAGCTGTCGCAGACTGTCTATAGGCTGCTCGCGGTAAAGTGAGCGCTTTTGATGCCCTAGTTAGTTTTTCCTTCAAGCTATTTTTATCCTTTAACCACCTCTTTNTAAGTCGTGGATGTGTGCGGTACGCTTTTAGAAATAAATCTGCATTTATCTAGTAGTGGGGGCGTCTCTGAACCCAATTAACATAAGAAAACGTCAGGGCTTTCGGCAACACAGACTCCACTCTAAACCCGAATTAGTGTTATCGCTCAGTGAAATGCTCGTCACTTGAAGGACCAGTCAAGAAGCTGTCGCAGACTGTCTATAGGCTGTTCGCGGTAAAGTGAGCGCTTTTGATGCCCTAGTTAGTTTTTCCTTCAAGCTATTTTTATCCTTTAACCACCTCTTTNTCGCGGTAAAGTGAGCGCTTTTGATGCCCTAGTTAGTTTTTCCTTCAAGCTATTTTTATCCTTTAACCACCTCTTTAAATAAATATTGCAATGTAAGTAATAAACACAGTGTGTATATTCCACCGCACTTGGAAGTTAACATCTAAGACTAAAATAAAATATATCTATTGTCTATGATTCTAAACGAGAGGACTTTCAAAAGTACTCACTTTAACATGAATAGCCTATAGTTATTTGAATGAACTGGGAACCACTGTTTTTATTTGGTAAACGTAATCATGTCTGAGACAAATTTTTNAGCCTATAGTTATTTGAATGAACTGGGAACCACTGTTTTTATTTGGTAAACGTAATCATGTCTGAGACAAATTTTTATTTTGCTTTTTTTTTTTGTTCATGAGCACTCGAAAATTAAGGTTTCTCTATTTTATAGACAATAAATTACAATAAAATTGTTTACTGTCTATGTTAAACAAATAATTCCAATAATTCGTAAGAACATTTAGTGTTAGGTTTAACCCTCCACACAAACCGTTTATCACCACAAGACTATCACTCTACTCAGTAATCCGCTTCGACGCGTAACGTGAACGTTATCTTAAGTCCCAGTAAAAAGCATACAATAACAAACGAATAGCACGTGTCCCACCACATAAAAATATTTCCTGATTCGAAAAAATATTGCACTTCTTTGCAAAGTTTAAAGGCTAAAGTAATACATAAATGCAACAGCTCTTAGACATCATAATCAGTAAGCTTCTACTGATTTCAAGTTGAACCATTTTAACTGGCTTCAATGACTTAGCTCCATTTTTACCGTTTCATGTTCAGTGTTTGTAATGACACAAACGTTTTATGCTTCCGAGCGTAAGTTCTCAGTATACGACAACTCTAGCACAGAAAAGTTTGAGAACCAGGAGAAAAGTACTGCGCCTACTGCAGGAAATTAATACAGCAATGAAGATCGCATTTCCCAAGACGATTGAAACGCCGATGGGCTTCCGCCATTTTCTTTCTGAAACTTTTCCGTTTTCACCGTTCCAGCACTTTGCTTGAACTGCGCTTTGTCATCACAATCTTCTTCTCTTTGTGGTGCTGGCTGAAAGAAGTGAAGAGAGTTTAGTTAATGTTTGCATTGTACGAGCGAGAAAAAATGTTGTTGGGAAGCAAAGTGACGTGGAAAGTAATGTTGCCTACATTAGTTATAAAGGAAAATTAATATTTGATTAATTACTTAATAAAAACCTTGCTTGAAAGTAAACATCCAGACCTGAGATTGGGCTCGAACCAGCAACTTTATGTTCAGTGTGGCAGCAGTACAAAAATAAGTGCCAAAAGGTTTAAATATTTGTGACCATTCTGGCAAGTGTGAAATATATCGTAAGTATAATTTAAAAAATTGTAACAATAACGTTTAACCTTTTATATTGCCGTTTTATGTAAACTTAGAGAAATGAAAGGCCTATATTTTGTTTAATATAGGCTGTTAAGTTTTCTCTCGTCCACATTTTCTGACGTAGGCAAACGGGACAACCTTTCATGTATTCCACTTCACGAAACCAACTATTAATTCAATGACGATATTCTAACATTTGAAAGTATCAAATGTTTTAGCCCCACATCTAATAAATTTATGGAAATTTTAATGAAATTGTTGTAAGTGCTACCTGCGAAATTACACTTTTTACAGATGTCAGTCCAATATCGGCAGGAGGGTTGAATTCATAATATTACTCTTGGATAGGAAGTTCAGCAAACTTCATGTTGCTAACGACGAGGTTACCTTGATAAATATTCGCATGTGCTACAAGCTTACCTAGAGAATGCAAAGAGGATTTGTTTTCTCAGCAAAATATTTGTTTGTTTATCTAATAATGATCAAATTTTTAGAATTCATTTAAGGAAATATTTTGTTATGAAGTACATTTTTGAACCAATTAAAAGGTTTTCTTCGACCCAGGAGAACAAAATTGCTTGTACTGCATTTCAAAGTTTGTTCAGCCACAAAAAAAATATGTTATCAAATACATTAAAACTTATTTGACTAATAAAAAGAATGACCGGACTTGAACAAACATTTCTCTCTGTGAAAAAAAATAGACTTGAGAAACTTAGTAGCCATGAGACAGCATGTTCGCTTTGAGATCGAAAGGCTGAAAGCTAGAGTGAATAGGAAACGCAGAACAAAAACGAATGGTTGTCGAAATCAGATAGACTGCAAAGTTTGTTACAGAATTGCATGTTACGTGGGTGATTTTGACGTGACAACGTCTTAAATTAGGTTGCGGCTGGGAGTCACTTATGAAAAAGTGTAACGCTCGGTAACGTTACGATGAGTCACCGAGGAGGGGTAATCAAGGGAGGGAAATGAGGGGAGGAAACAGGAGGGGAGCCGAGCCGGCCAAGGAGAAAGCCACCTTGCATGGAAGCAATTCCAAAGACGAACGACGCGGTGGAGCTAGCGTCGCAGTTTTACAATTAATAAATGTAATTAGACGAACCACAAGGAAATTAATAACGCGCTTGATAAATAAAGACGCTCTCGCATTACTAAAAAAATATGTTTAATGAATATTCGTTGCAGTGACAGATATTGTGTTTTTGACGTGACAACGTCTTAAATTAGGTTGCGGCTGGGAGTCACTTATGAAAAAGTGTAACGCTCGGTAACGTTACGATGAGTCACCGAACAAGAGAGAGGCCCGCCGAATGCCTTGCGTCTCTCTCCCACTCAACTATGATCGGTCTGCCGCGCGCGCAGCACTACGTTGTCACGTAAAATCTTCGCCCGTAAAACCGACTTTACAGGCAACCATTTTTTTATTAATTAACCGAGTGATTGACTCGACCCAGCCTTGGTAGTCATTCACGGATAATTTTTGTGCTGTGTGACCGCAAAATAAGCGGGAAGGAGGTAGAAGAATGCAATCAGAAACGTTGTAANCACGGATAATTTTTGTGCTGTGTGACCGCAAAATAAGCGGGAAGGAGGTAGAAGAATGCAATCAGAAACGTTGTAAAGAATATCCAGCAAAGACAACGAGCTCCGAGAACTATATTCTGCGGCGGATTATCTACTTACATATGCCAGTTTGCTATTTTCAATCTGAAATAATTAGTAACAAATAGTAAAATAATCCAGCGATATAGTCGATTGCAATATTTNAGTTTGCTATTTTCAATCTGAAATAATTAGTAACAAATAGTAAAATAATCCAGCGATATAGTCGATTGCAATATTTTATGCGTTGCCGTGAAACAAAGCAGAAGTGAAAATAATTGTATGATCACTGAGCAGTTAAGGAAAGGGAGAAGGCATAGTGGAATACGTGAAAAATTAATTTCTCCGTATAAATAACCATTATAATCAAATTCAGAATATTTGTAAATAGATTTATTTAGTTTCAATATACACATAGTTTATATAACCAAACTATCTTAAAATTCTTACGGAAGAATATAAACTTTTCTTCACTATCTTGTTTTCACTTAGGGCCGTACGCTATCAAGTCCTGTGTTCGTAGTTGTTTACAGTTGTGTCTATTTTATATTTATTTTCGTCAGTCAAGTAACTTATAGTAAACCTTAATATTTATGTGATATATTTTCTACGTAATTGCTTCTTCGGTTATTTTTTGATGCCTCATAAAAAATAATCAGTTTCTGGTTTAAAGCAGGTAATGAAGACTGACAAAAAAGTATTTTGTTATTTCGTACATATTATATTCTCTTACACGACTTATAATTTACGAAATTTAAAAATGTGATATATATGTTTATTATGCCAATTAAATACCAAATATATATTGTAAACAGAAATGCCAACAGCAATTTTAATGAACAAAATAATTTTTTCCAACAGTTCATCATACCTGAAAATTAATTTATTACTGTTTTTGGTATAATTTTGTCAATTGCAGGACCTGAAAGCTTATTTAAAAATCTCTCATGGGTAGCTCAATTAATAAAATACGTTTTGTAAAAAAAGATCATTAGGCTGCAAACAACAAAGTTATTATAATTAATGACATTATAAACAAACAAGATATTATTCTATACGCAGATTTGTACTTATAACGCGTGCTAATAAATCATCAATCTGCGACAATAAGGATTAAAGTCACATCATAATCGAAATATAATTTCCTATGTCATCTCTAATGTTATAAGCTCTCCTAAGTTTGATATTTAATGGACTANCATCATAATCGAAATATAATTTCCTATGTCATCTCTAATGTTATAAGCTCTCCTAAGTTTGATATTTAATGGACTATATAACGAAAATTTTAAAACGTTTCTCTTCAGTAAAGTGTATTCATGTTGACAAGCGTGGCATGCGTAAACTTAGTAATTATAAACCATTACACGAAAGTTATTCTAGGCAATAAATTCTGGCTACTTATATTGAGTAGTCAGAACTTACCGCTTGGTATATTACAAGTAATACATTTAACTCCAGGTCTGGTTTTAAAATTTTAATTTTATGCTTATAAACTCGATACATATATATATATATATATATAAAGAAAATAACTTCCTATTTTGTATTATTACTATATATATACGGCCATTGCATTCATATCCTTTCTTCCCAGTTCTGTACCTAGATGACAATGTTTTCACTTATGAAAAAATAATTTTATTAAGGTAAATAAATACCATTTGTCAGAACAGAGCTTCAAAAACTTTACCGTTTCGGTATACGATGTATACAACAATAAAAATACCTAACCTAAATGATAATGGATTAAAATGTTGTGGGAAATACGCACGAAATACTGCAATGTGTAGGTATTGTTAAGCGAAACCAGCAATCGTTTCTTGCTCGTATTTCGTGTTTGCCATATAACAGAACATTTTGAAACTTTGTGAAATTTAATACTAAACAATGATAATATATGTACCTCCAGTCAAATTTAACTAAATTGTTACGGCATTTAATTGTTATCGTTGCATATTATTTATACTGGCAAATATGGCAAAACGAAATGCCATACAAAATGATAAATATCGCAACGAAGGAAAATATTTATCTCTCTGGAANTGGCAAATATGGCAAAACGAAATGCCATACAAAATGATAAATATCGCAACGAAGGAAAATATTTATCTCTCTGGAAAAAAAAAATCACAAAAATGGTACCTGTAAATTGAAAGTCTACCAGGTATTAGACAAATAATATGGACGCCTATGTGAAAATGGGCAGTAATATTGTGCTTGCAGCAAAGTCATGCCGCCTAGTGGTCTTGAAGGTGGAGGTACCAGTCTTATCAGCAGCAGATGTGCGGATTGCATGCGAATAATCTGCAACAGTCAAAATCTGATACGTCCATCCTCTTAAATATCCAAAGAGCCACTATCATTAGAACGTGCCTCGCTTGAGACCAAGTGCCTATAAGAGTCCCTATTGTGCTGCAAGAAGCACTGCGTCAACCTTTATGATAGACTACACATAACTAGGTAGAACGTCCAGTTTTCAGATAACCGCTGAGAAAGCCATACATTTCCAGAATCCTGAATCAATCCAAAACAGTCAAATGAGATCTGGGTGCTGAGAACATTCATAGCAGGGTGTCTATTCTAAAACCATTGGTGACGCCACGTAAAGCCGCATCTACACTGCAGTGACTTGGTGACGCGGCGCCATCGTGCGATCTTGTAGACGTGACAGTAGACGCAAAGTCGCGTGACTCAGAAGGTCGAGCGACACGTTTTCACGTTTACCATTGAATGTCGGTCTCCATCAAAGGAAATCAGACTGGCCTGATCGAGCGACATGTGTAGACACGAAGTCACGTGTGTCACCGACCTCGGGTTTATAGTCTACATCAGTGAGCTGAGAACACCCTCCGACTGCAATAATGTTGTTCCTTAATTCACGTCATTGTGCACGTGGCTGTGTCGTATTCGCTCATTTATTCTGCTGTCTCATTTTGGTATGGAGTGTAACGTGCAGTGGACTTTAGAAAATACCATAATGTTGTCTGAACTATAGCGTTCACATTAAGTGCTGCGAGACCCGATAAAAACACAAATCTTAAATGTGTTGATACTAGGTAAGATGCACACACTGCCACATGTATAATATTGAATAGTTTTGAGACAATTATACATAACTGATCTTCAAAATCACTTTTTTGACAGCCGAAAAAGATTTTTGGCTTACCATTGCGCCGATGTTCTAGATTTAAATCGTCAAAGTTATCGCATACAAGGTGAGTCATTAGATAACTACCGCGCTATAAATTTCTACTCTTTCAAGAAGGGCGCACTCGAAACCACCCTAGGAGTCATTGTTTCGTGTTTCCTCGCAAAACAATAAATCTTTCCGCGGTTAAAAAGGCGTCTTCGTCCTTCCACATCTTTAAAATAAATGGAGTCAGTAACTATTCATCAGGCGCAGCCTGGGCAGTCGACATGTGCGACATTATCGGATAACTATTTTGTCGCCGCAGTGTCGGCGCGGCTTGAGGCTCAGCTTCACCTATTATGCTGACATTATTCGTTTCTGTGTCATAATTTCAGTTTCAGAGGTATTATTGGAAACGTTTGACTATAGAAAATGTACAATGTACTAGAAGTTAAGTACTTTTGTATCTAATTTTAACTGTGTGTTATTTTCTGCTTGCAAAAAGCCAAGAACTTATTGATAAAATATAAATATTTTCCTGAATTTTTACAACAAGCAGATAACACGCGGTTAAAATTACTCACAAAAATATTAAAAAACTCGTAAAATGTAAATTTCCCATAATCGTCACTAACTACTATGAATCCCAAATTATGACGCGAAAACGAATAATTTCTGCAAAAGGTGTGAAGCCGAGCTTTAATGTCTTGAAGTGATGACGATGGCGCTGAGAGCACACAGGCTGGATGCAACAGCAGAGGCGTCATGTCAACTGACCTGACGAATCTGCACTTAACATAATGTAAGGTCAACGGACCAGTTAATATCTGTATTATGCAGACTACGTCCATTCTATCGCAAAGCGTGGTGGAGATTCTGATGGTATAGGGAAGAGAGCGAATATGTGGTCCTGCATTTGGAGGTCACAAACAGTACAGCAATAGCCCAGTATTCCGGGCGATCNTACAAATATCAGGTATAATGTTGAAATAAGAGGTATTTTATATGTAAGTGGATTACTAGTTAGGTGAAAATCATGAAAGTTGAGATGTAAATAATAATTAATGAAACAAATAAATTATTTTTGGGTTTTCATTACACGTAGTTGTCCTAGTTGTCCCGGCGGCCTCCATATCCCTTGACAGATGTACCATTATTTGCACACCCTTTTTATCTCTCTTTCATTTGTCACAAAGTCCCTGTCTTTACTCTAGAAGGAAGGGGTAAGCCTCTTTATATGCTACTTTGGCCTAAAATAAGCATAAATGTACGCATACAACCATATTTTGCCTACAATTTCAACACGAGTCACCCCACGCCGTAAGCTTGAGTCCGAAAAAATTGCTCCACGGATGTCTGTAGGGGAAAATATTGATAAGCGAAACATCCACTATAATAATCAGGATTCCACTAAGGAGGTAACTTTTGTTTCGGATTCTAGAATAATCAGGAGGAGCCGTTGCATTTAGTAACGCTGAGTAGTATAACGCGGAGTAAATCCCAACAAAATGTGGTATCTTTGTTTACCAGTAAACACATAAATAAACGTTTACACTGCTTGATAATTTTTCCCTCGACTGTACATACTGCAAGGTGTGTAAGGCCAAAGGAGGCAACTGTACCTTTCACTGTCTAGTTGAACCTAGGGGAGGAAGTTGAGGCTACAGGGAGCTATCAGGAGGTCGTAAACTGAGTATACCCTCGGTGACGGTCCATCCTCTCAAACCACTTTTTGAACTCGATTACACTCCACCCTCCTTCAAACTATCCCTCCACGAAACTGGCCATCCCCTGGGTGATCCGGCCCGGGGACGTGCTCTTGGAGTCTGCCGGGGTTTCTTTATCTCTGGATTTACTGCCACACGCCCTCCAACCATACCGTCAACCTTTCTCTCGAGAGGTTCGCGTGTGTGCGCAGCGCACGCAGAGGTGGGGAATGGAAGTTCCTGCAGCGCTTGTGGTCCTGCGCGGGAAGACCCGGTGAAAGAGAGCCATTGGGGTAATATATCAGCTCTCCGGACGTGCGCTGCAGTCTAGCGAAGAGATCGGCGACAAGGTGTTGCCGGCAAGAGCGACATTCGTAGTCCTCGTAAGAAGCAAGGCACTCAAAGGCAAGTATCCATCCAACGTACGTGCCGACGCACGCCGAACAGCTTGAGCCTCGGATGGTGTGTGTTGCAGAGAGCAAGTGACAAGACCGACCTTCCAGCAGGCAAAAACATTTTCGCACTTAGAAATACCAAAGGAAAATAACACCTATTCCTTATAGTTCCTTACAGTAAAACTACCGATGTACAGCATATAAGTTGTGTGAGTAAATGCATATTTACACACATACGCCGCTGTTTTATGACGGTAGGCTTATCGAGGTACTATTTACATATTAAACCTAAACCTACACGTAAGCGATTCACACGTATATGCCTTCCGTGGGATTCGAAGCCAGGACTCCTCGGAAATTTGGCTGGAAGGCCCAGACAACTTCGCAACAAAGGTGGTCCTTAATATTGATTGTATTGAATATTAAATTATTACTGCGAAATATGATAGAAAGGTCTTAATTAAATGTTTTGGCTATTCACTCCAGGTGTGTGTGTGTGTGTGTGTGTGTGTCACTGTGTGTTCGGAAACGGCCATATAAGAATACCACGACGTGAAATCGACAAGTATTCTAGTGCAATTTATTGCGGTGAAAGTTGTGCCACGTCTGGCAATATCGAGTCGGAAGCGTTGTACGTGTGAACTGGTGTACAAACGAAATGTTTAAACATAATTTTCACGGAAAGTAGCAACAAATTCGCAGCACATGAACGATTGTAAACTATGGTAAATGTTACACAGTTTAGGGATTTGAATTGTAAACCATGCGCTCGTGAGCCTAACGAAATCAAACAGTGCGCTTTATCGTTGAGTTACTACAGCATCACACCTACTTCTGTCCTCCTATGGCAACAAGTGTAATACGCCTCGGATGCGATGTTGCCAGACTCACAACTTTAACTGCCGATTCGGGCGTAACGCAATACGTGGCACAACTTTCACCGCGACAAGTAGCTTTACAATACTTGTCGATTTTACGTCCTGGTATTCCTATACAACCGTATCCGGACACATGGTGCATATCACTATGAAGTTACGCTCGTGTGGCGAAAGAGGCCGTGGCGATGACTTTACTCACCCGACCACGGCATTACCTCTTATCTATGAGCACCGGTTAGGAACACCAAGTTGTTCTTAACCCAACATCAGCAAGTGAACCTGTCATAATTTGTATTCGTGGGTATAACCGTCCGTCTTTGGATATTAACTTAAAATGTTGTATTCGCAACACAGTTTGAGTGGTCAAAGTTTCAAATTCTGTAACATTTTTCTTTTCCTTCTGGGTTGCACGTTGATTTTACATGGCTGACATTGCACGTTTATTGTATATGGCAGTCATGGAAGTATCAAACAAATCATACAAGGACCTACGATAAAAAGCTCTATCTGGTCATCTAACTACGCTATCTATTTCCATTATAAAGGTTTTTAAGTTATCAGAGCATTTTTGATTATGCCTACAATAAATAGTTTCTTCTTTTAGCCCATAATGATTCCGCCACGTGTAACAGTTTTCACTATTGTAAATCTTCATAACTAGTATCAATGCATCAGTCAACTGACGCGGGATTTTCTTTAGAAGCATTACTATTTTGCTATTGTATCAGTTCTCTATGTGAAGTTTATAGAGGAAAACAAAATCCAGTTTCAATGCCTTCTTATTCTGCATTTTCCTTCTAAGATTCTTTGAAGTGTACAGCAAAATGTTTCCAATTATCTGTCAGTTATAACTGTACTAATACCATACAGTTTTTTCGTTGAAATTTACGGAACTTAACAACGAGGTCTATAGTGCTCGTGTCGGGAATGATTAGTCACAGAATGCAAGGACGAGGGAATCAGGAGAACCTCGAGTAAACCCACCAGCCAGCAGCAACCTCCGCTATGTTTCCCATGTACGGAAATCGGGTGTGGCCTCATTAGAAATCGAAGTCGTATTTCCTTGGTAAGAGACAGACAGGCTTTCGACATGACACCAGCTTTATAAAAAAAAAAACAAATATTTCTTAGTCATTCCGGGTGTCATATTTAACATGAGTTATTAAAACGTTCATGACAGGTAANAAAAAAAAACAAATATTTCTTAGTCATTCCGGGTGTCATATTTAACATGAGTTATTAAAACGTTCATGACAGGTAAGGGTAGTATACGTCCTAAATTGCTTCGTTACGGCCAATAAGTCCGTGACCAACGATATAATTTTTTATCTTCATCCATAACTTCGACCATCACAGAATGGTCTGCTATATACAAATGACCAACACGAGAATCCTACGTGGAACCAATTCTGAAATGTCACGAAGATCTCCACAGATTCACCGGCTGACGCTTCAACTAATAAGATATGTGCCTCGTCCAAAATTCTCTCCTAGTAAAGACAGTTGTAAGCAACCTANCGGCTGACGCTTCAACTAATAAGATATGTGCCTCGTCCAAAATTCTCTCCTAGTAAAGACAGTTGTAAGCAACCTATGGCCCTCGACAAAATATTCTCAATGCCTTACTGATCACGACTGCGGAATACTAACTATTTTTAATTTAATTTTTTTTTATTATTTTACGTGTAAAATACAGCTGGGCATCGATTAATTTATGCTTACCAGAGAAATCGTTACATATTGATATATATATATATATATATTCATATATCGCTCTATTGTCATTAATTCTAATTCATATTTGTAAAATAATGATAAATGTTTACTGCATAGATAATGGTTTAGCGAAATTTTGATTCCATTAAAATTTCCTCTGCTGTTACTACATGTAAAGTTGGGATTACAAAAACCTTAATTTTAATAACAATCAATATGATATTTTTCAGAATTTTAGATCATGTATTACATCGGTTCCACGTAACGTATTCTCATATAGTAGCCTTTTTTAAAGAGTAACTAGAGATAACACTTAAATGTAAGGAACATTTGACGTTTCCACTTTAACACTTTGTTCCAGTACCCACTGGTGCAAGCCGCATATTTATTCTCCAATCTTTCGCCTAAATCTTTATTTCAGTGAGCCATTTCGAAGTTTCTCAACAGTATTCCCTACTTGAGTTTTTTAAGATCACGCCTCAACAGTATTTTTGTAAAACGCAGTTATCTCGTAAGCGCACTGAATTAATTTTAATAAGATTTAACACTTTACGTTGAGTAATGCAATGGACTTCCGTTGCCTTCTGCGGTTGTTTAAGTGTGCATTTTTTGTCTTCTATCATTTGGTGTGTAAAAAGAAAAACTTTTTCAATGGGAAAAATTTCCATTGCGGAATATTTTATGTTTTGGTAATGTATGTACGGGCGAACAACTTAAGGAAGAGAGTTTTTTGGAGGGGGCAGAGATTCGGGAAAGTAGACGGAAGCTTACCAATAAATGAAACATATAACACATCTCTTCTTTCGATCAGTAGTTTTCCAATAAATTCAATTAAATTCAAGTTGAAGCAGCGTAGTCTAAATAAAACGCAACCGTCAGGAGTTAAAAATTTTATAATAGTGCCCCAAAAAGTACAAAAATAAAACATGTTTATATTGAGTACAATTATATTTAAAATCCTACCAATTCGGTCACATAAAATTTTATTATATTAAACTCTCTCGTATGTACATGTATAAAATACAAAATTTCCAACCAAATTTACACGTTTACATTTTCCAAAACTTCGATACTGGTAGGAATATTTACAAATATAAATTTTACTTAACTTTGACATAAAAATCGTTCGTAACGCTCCCCACCTCATACCGATCACTTTTTTTTTAAATTATAGTTTTATCTACCCTCGAAACACAGCAAAGCGTCATTTTCGTTCATTCGAGTCCCAGCACCAAGAGACTCTCGAAGGTCAGAGAGCATCATAATAGATGATATCAAGTTGGGTGGTCGTTTCGTCGTGACGTCACACCCAACACGTCACCTACAGCAGTCTCCAGCAGAGTGCAAAAGGAGGGGAAATGCAAAGTTCTGAAGGAGCGAAAACTTCGCCCCGCACCGTAAGTTGACTCCGCGCTCCGTGTGAGAAGACCGTGCTGTCGAAGTGGCCCGCCCCCGGGCACCACAACACCAAGTATGAGCTATGTGTCCTCGGGTCTCGGTCCCCTTGTAACACGTAGCGTAGATCGTAACAGCGTCTTCTAACGTGTAGCGGTGTGACAACCGTCACAAGAGCTACATCTCCAGAAGGTTTCAATCGTTATTTTTTTGCAGTATTCATGTTGTAAACAGGTCGTTGTTTATTTAACGGACGCTGCTGACACAAAGCATCATGAAACCACGAATGAACCTCGATGAAGTTTGTTCTTTTTTCAACGTGTACCTCTAAAGGAAAATTGCATAGCAATAATGTGCATAACATATAAAGCAGAAGGATAGGATGTTGTTAGATTTCGTTTCATTAAAAAAAAATGCGCATTTTAAAACCCACCATTACTGACACTTTTAACTACTCGCTGTCAGCTACTTTCTTCCTCACTTCTGCGAAATATGTCATTGTGAAACCACTCGCCAACTGCTCTAGTACGAATGTGTTAGATAATTTTTGGTCCATTAATATTTTACTGGCGTCGTCGAAAGCATTCGAATTCTTAGTACATCAAACAGTGTAAATATGTGAACGGCAACAAATTATTTGACAGTTATCAATCCAGCATCCTTACAGGACACTACATGCACTGCTCTTATCGATATCGCAGACGCTATCAGAATGGCCATGGACAGAAGTCAGGTATCTGTACCTGTTTTATTATATTTCAC
>NQII01003708.1:0-30091 GCA_002778355.1 Clitarchus hookeri
ACTCTCCCACTTTCAGTACTGTTCCTACCACATTTCTGTTTGCCCCATAGTCAACATCAAGCATTCTGGTGTTAAGTGGCTGGAACATGGTTTGCCTCCAACTACTCTGGCAGCTCTAGAGGAACTCTGCTAGATCCCTAGCAATTTCCGGGGGATTCGGGGACGACTGAACAATAGTGGGCACTCTGTCATATGGGCCTTTCTCGCTGCGATGTTGGGATGTGTAGTACTTTGATCTGCAGAAAAGTATTAAACTTTTGGTTAGTTACCAACTACTCCATTAAATCAAAAACACATCACTAAAGTCAATCGCTGTACACAATCTACGCTACACAGAGACTTCTGAAGCAATGGAAACAGAACATCCACAGGGAAAACATGCAAAAGGTATTCTACACAAAAGTTGTGTAACTATGGTGGTCTACGTTTCATACTGCACCACGAAAGGAAAACCATGCATAGTAAAATTATGATATTTTACATGAAAATATGTACATTACTCTGCAAAAGTTGTAAGACTAAAATGTATTGGTTAATTTTATGGGACAAATTCCTTAAACCACTGAAAATAAGCATAAGACCAAAAAAAACTACTGTAGGAATAAGGTTGGAAAAAATTAAAATTAGAGGTAAGATAGTTATTGTGGGAATGAAAGAGTTCAGATCCAATACTACTGTACTGAAGAAATTCACATGAACATGTACAAATCAATAATAATTACAACCTAACAAGGTGTCTGAACACCATACTTGAGGAAGAACATAAGCTAGACAGAGAAGAAACAAAGACCAACTGTGAAGTGCTCAACTTAGAAAAAGGGTAAATACTGTGTAATCCAAATTTATGTGATAAAACATTTATACACGCAATGCTTTGCTGCTGTTTCTAAAGTAATACCAAGAATATGGCGGGAGGGGGGAATGAAAAAAATAGCACCTATAACCACTTCTTATTGATTATATCAAAAAATCTTATTGCACAACATGTTTTAATGATTCTAAACACAAACATCAATAATATCAGAAAATTTTTCACAGTTATCTGTTACAGTGTCGGAAATGATATTTGTGAACTGCATTTAAATAAACCAGCAAGCATAAATAGGTACGTATCTTAAATTACAGATAAGAACTGTGCACTGATTGTAGGAATACTAAACATGGGGTTGACAAGATGCCAAATGAATAGTCCTACAAAACAATGTTCACAGTATGTATACTCGAGGGAGGGAAGCAAATACAGCCAACATGTACTAGCAACCCCTTCGCTCCCTCCGGATATTAATGACGGAACACATAGCAGACTGCAGTGGGCTGTCAACATAAGGAACAATGTTATTCACTGGAGTGGAAGATCATGCTCAACCATAAACTATACAGCGGCAGCAGAATAAACTTATGGAGAGATACGTCCAAACAGAAACCAAACATACGCTGCTCATTGCTGCGGACAAACAGTGCGAGAGAGCTCATTCACAGACCAGACACAACACACATCCTGTGCAACATCAGAGCACACAATTTGATTAATTTTGTAACATGTTAAAAAGGCAGCAATCTCTCATAAAATGCATACCGGTCCACCAACTGTGTGAAGGCTCTAGATGAACAATTGTATGATTGTTTAAACAATTATAGATATACAACCATTGCAAAAACTTCATCGCAGTCTCAGAAAATCTGTTAAGTAAAATAAAATAACTTAGGAATGAATGAGCCTGAGAAAACTGTCTTGGACAAATATGTAACATACATATATAATTCCAAGAAGGAAATAAATAAGTCAGTAAACAAAAGAATGGCACAACACAATGAAAATGTAGCATACATACAATTCCAAGTAGGAATGTAGTCAGACAACAGAAAAATGACAACACTACCAGAATTGCTGACCAAACAGACAAACAACAAGTATGGAATCATTGCAAGAATAATTCAAACAACACAACAATTATACGAGTTTGGTCACAAATGATTCTTTCCTTGGGATTTTTCAGTTTGTTGCTCGACCAGTCATCCAATGTCTTCTACATCTGGTTCCATGGCAGTCGGAGGTTACACAGGAGATTGTGATCAAGTCTCTTTGTGGTTGGTCTCGTTCCACTCCAATGGCCTGCTCCACCAGCATATCTAGATTGTCAAGAAACATCTAGATAAAACTTTAAAAGTTTGATAACAGAAGGCTGTGCGACAGCGGAAACTCAGGGTAGCCTACCGGTGGAGTTGTACTTCACACTGGTCAAGGTCAAGTTGGGTTCCGGACTTCATGCAGTTGCAGTGAAGCTTGCACCGACAGCAATGACTGACTTTGGCAAGGCAGGTGTGGTCGCAGTTGCTCAACTCTCCCACTTTCAGTACTGTTCCTACCACATTTCTGTTTGCCCCATAGTCAACATCAAGCATTCTGGTGTTAATAAGTGGCTGGAACATGGTTTGCCTCCAACTACTCTGGCAGCTCTAGAGGAACTCTGCTAGATCCCTAGCAATTTCCGAGGGATTCTGGGACGACTGAACAATAGTGGGCACTCTGTCATATGGGCCTTTCTCGCTGCGATGTTGGGATGTGTAGTACTTTGGTGATATCTGAGGTCTTGCATATCAAGCATTACCAGAATAACCATTGTATGCCTTGGTAAGGGCAACCTCGTTGCCTGCACAGTCGTAGCATGTAAACTTTACTCCTGCCAGACTTCTTTTATCTTTCACAGAAAATAAGGAAAGGCCAACTGCCATGTGCACACATTTCATGAAATAATTTCCTGTCCTAAGACGGTCTGCTATGGTGCAAGGTTGATCCCCTCTCACAGTTGGGATAGTGGTCTGTCTCAGATTTCTGGAAAATCCCATGTATGGTGCCACAAAACCACAGCAACTCCTCAGGATGTGAACAAGTTGGCCAGTCGGCGACTACTGGTGAAATGCTACTCCACTGTTCATTTCTGCAATGACTGTTCACAGATCAGTTTGTTGGTGAAAGTGAACTGTGTACCCCTTGCCCCGTTGGTTTCCCTTTGCTTTGACGGAGTCTTTGCCCGACAACAGGAAAGTGGAGCAAGAGAGGAAAAAAGTAACCTGAACAGTTAGTTTCCTTGATGATCAATAGACCCTCGTGGATGAAGGTGGATAGTCACTTTGGAGTACTCCGGGTCACCTCCGGAGTTAAATGTCCCTCAGGTAGTGACAACTATTAGTTCAGAACCCAGTCCCAAAGTTGCAGACAAAGTATGTCCTGCAAGTTGCTTGGTTTACAGGAGAAGATGGTGTCCTGCTGGCTTTTGAGCAGTGCTGCTCCTATTGTATACCTAGGACCCACTTAGCAGGCTTTGGTAGCATTGTTTACAAAATGCTGACTGGTCGCTGGATTGTGGCATATAAACAAACATTGAGGGAAAGAATGCATTAGAAGAGAATGAAAGTATTGGCATGTGATGACTAAGACAGAGGTAACGGGTGTCAGTATTAACGCAATACAGTAATGAAAACCGTCAACATTCACACATTGTCATCAAGTGTATCTTCATTTAAATTCAAGGATGAGCACTGGTATTTACATGCCATAATAAAGTGTAGGTACATGTGGCGGGGTTGATGTGGGCATTTGCACATGGTAACAAGAACAGAGTGGGTGTTTGCTCACAGGGACAAAGTGGTGTTGGCAACGGCACACTGTGAAAAGGAGTGTGGCAGCATTTAAGCCCCTAGAATAATAGGCGATTGGTGTTTAAGGACAGTGCAGTATATATCAGATTGCACAATTTTTGGTTGGTGGTTGGTCCTAAATTATTTCAACTCACTGTTGGTGGTTGATGTAGCGAGAAGGAATATAATGAACTTTTACTACCAACCGAACAAACAGCGTTCTCTAGGTTCTGAACAAATGACAGTGGAAAAGCTTTAAAATGGCAGAAAATGATCGCGAAAATAAAAGTATTTATATCAAGATGATAATACATGTTTCTCAGCAAGCAGCAATGTTTAACATTAAAACTTCCACGTGTAACAACGTAAAAGCTAAAGTAAATCATGTGGGTATTGTATGTGCAGACTTTTCAGAAGCAATTTCATAACAGACTAATTTGAGTTAAGCATATGAATATTATTTCTTTTATAAATTGCAGTACATTTGATTCTTAGGATAAGGAAATAATGTTTTATATATGACTTACATTAGTGTACTTTATTTTAAAAGCTTAAAATCTCCGCAGTAAAAATTTTGTCCAGTTAATCATAAAAATTCAAATTCTTTTAATAGCCAATTAAAATAATATGCACACCTTTCTTGAAACTTTACTGTCATCTGCTGACACAGCTACGAAACAATTTACACTAACGCCAATCCTGACTATTTTGCCATGGAACATATTGCACATCAACTGAAAACCATCGACCACCACCACCGATTGTGCCAGGGGCTTTACACAATCATTAGATGCAGACTGCTGAGATTTATCGCCAGTTATGCAGTTTCATATTTTAAACAGCAGACACGAAACAGTTGCAAAACAATGAGCCAGACAGACTACGAGAACAGCATTAATCACTGAATCCAAACACTCACTTGCATTGTGAGATAAATGTATGAAGGCAGAAGGGCCCTTTCCCTCCTGGCACCCTATCCACCTTCTACAACGGTGAAAAAAATTTTGTAGGAAAGGTTTGGCCTAAATGAGATGAAAAAAGGAAAAACAGTCGTTTTGCCGGTGTGGGTTAAAATGGTTACTTGCATTTATTCGGTGTTTATCAGATCTATTCTAAGAGGTAACTGCAAATCTCCACAGCTAATATCCCAACACCACTTAACCCCCACTCTTCAATTCCAGTGGCCACCACATTATCGCACTGTGCTGCAAATATTCCTTGATATGGGTGTCGCACGGTGCTGCTGCTATTACGTCTCTCAAGATAGCCTAACAAGGACAAAGTGCAGTACAAAGAATTCTCCCCACGCTTGTCAAACTACACCAAAAAGTAAAAATGACCATTTCCAAAACATATTCGAAAAGAAGACACCAACAAACATCAAACCTAAATTATTACTGTTGCCTGACTAAACTGAAATGACTTTTGGAAAAGTAAACCCTTAGCAAATACACACAAAATAATACTGCCACAATGCCTGAAATGCTGAAAACCAATTATATTCCATTACAAACAACAAAAGTATCCAAAGAACATTTAATGTTCCCTTAGTATCATAATTGCCTGTACCATTACAACTTTCCACATAATGGGTCACCCGATCTCAGAAAAGAGTATGTACACAACTAAACATTTAAACAGAAGAGAACATATTCTAAAAATGACTTAGCATAATAAATTTTAACTAAAAAAAAGTTACTGATGATTGACACTTGTTTAAGATTTATATCCACAGATTCAAACATGCCATGACACTAACAGTTGGTGCACTACATTACGTCTACTGACATGCACCTACAAGGTAAATTCAAAAAGGATGCGGGATGGTGATTGGAAATGCATTTGGTGATTGACTCAATCTCCTGCATTGTATGTGTGTGTTAAATGTGCAAATGGATCACTATGACAGATCACCACAAAAGAAAATGCCAGATTGTGTATAATATATACAAAGAGAGTAGTGAAATTTTCACAAATGCAACAACTGATGTCTACCCACTAATCAAGAAAATCTTCAAATTTATCTAGTCTCTATTACAATGTAATATATGTAGAGTTCAAAAGCAAGCCTCTGTTAAAATGTCACTTTATTTCAGCATCAGTTCACAGCAGAGAGTTTTTATTTACAGAAATTTACAACTTATCAGAGAAATCATTTAATTTCCTGTCAAAGAGACAAACATGGACATATAAAATCATCACCCATGCACTGGACAAATACCCTGCAATGACTGAGTATTCTTAATTTTCGGGACACGTGTTTCATTTTCTTTCGCTTTGCTAAGCTTTGTAATATTTTTATCAGGTTCAAAATTAAAGCAGTGGTGGTTCATTTACCGTGATAGTTCGTTTATCGAGCATACGTTTGCCGTTTCGTTTGGAACGTCATAGTTTTCAGTTTCAGTAGCGTCAACATTAGATTAGCTTTTTTCAGACTGCGTCGACAGTTTTAGTTCCTAGGGCACAGTTTTGATAACGTGTGGAGAGCGTGCATGGCAGCACGCCAGGCCCTTATCTGGGAAGAAGGGGGGTGATAGGCAGCACAAATACACATGTGCCTGTTGTCCTTGAAGCAGTGCAGGTCAGTTGATATCAAGCAGTCGTCGTACAATGCTCACCTAGGCCACGTCGGGCGTGACGCTAAACCCCCACATCGGCAAACTAGACTTTACTNGCGTCGGGCTTAGCGCTAACCCCCACACCGGCAAACTAGACCTTACTAGATTATTTCTCCGCCGGTGTGGGAGGTCGCTGCATTGGCTATTTCTTCGGGCAAGTTTTTAAGAATTGAAATAGTTCGTAAACGACTGTGGCGCTGTTCTGCACGTGTCTATTTATCTGTGAACGGTTCGTACTCTGCGTACCTGAACTTCGTATGTGAACTGTGTCACTTGAACTGATAAATAAAAGTATTGAACAAAACAAAACCGGAACTTGACTTTATTTCTTATTTAATTGGCGTCCATTTTAAAGAGTCTCGTGTTACTCCGTCTTGAGCTAGTCGAGTGGTANCTCGTGTTACTCCGTCTTAAGCTAGTCGAGTGGTAAGTTTTAGCCAAGTGGCAACTTAAAGCCGGTTATAACTGTAGCGTGCCACGTTACAACCCCCATCAAAAAACAAAGAAATTACTACACAAGTATGAGCCATCAATATCAAATGGCTGATTACCAACTGTGTGGAAACAGTCTAAGAATATGGCATGTCCATAAATTTGCAGGAAACCATTGCGGAAAAAAATTTCTGCAATTTTTTTTTTTNACAGTCTAAGAATATGGCATGTCCATAAATTTGCAGGAAACCATTGCGGAAAAAAATTTCTGCAATTTTTTTTTTTCCTGTTTTCATAAGATTACTTTTGTATCTACATAACCCCCACAACCCCTGAAAAGTTAACAACAGNTTTTTTTTTTTCCTGTTTTCATAAGATTACTTTTGTATCTACATAACCCCCACAACCCCTGAAAAGTTAACAACAGCAGAACAAAATTATTACTAATTTTCTTTCATTGTGAAGGTAGTCCTAAATCACCAAATGTACAAAAAAAATCACAACCGTGAGCACGAGTGCTTCCACTGTGATTTAAAATAAAAAGAACAATGTATTCCAAATATGAAGAGCTCATTAGTTCTAGAATTTTTTTTAGTAGATTGGTGATGGTTCTCAATGGACACTACAGTACCTCAAGGTAGTTCAGGAAATTCAGCAATAAATTAAAGACACTGTTGAATGAGGACTNCTCAATGGACACTACAGTACCTCAAGGTAGTTCAGGAAATTCAGCAATAAATTAAAGACACTGTTGAATGAGGACTGCAAACTATTTCACACTGTAGCACCTGAAGGAGTTTCTTTGATTTGACTAAACTCAAGAAATCATGTGATTCATTACACGTGTACTTTTTGAATAGCCTTTATGAGCAGGTATAGCTGAGCTAATGTACTACACATGCCACAAAGAAACAGCAAACACTACCATACAGTCTAGAATTTCAAAAACACTTCCACCTCTACAGCAAATAAAATAAAACCTTTTATTTCTTCATCCTCACGATCGTCATCTTCACTCCTTGAACTTCCACTACGCTTCCGTTTCAAAACTTTCATAAAAGAATCTACCCGAGTCAAATCTTTGGGCAAATCTGTTGCTGTAAATGAAAACCCTGAAAATAGATTTCAAATCACAGCTGCACTACAGACGATCTGCGTCAACCAAGCAAACTAAATGTAATTACAAATATTAGTTCACATGTTGAACTACTGCGGACAATCAAACAGGAAAATTTCTTGAACATTAACTTCAATGCACATCAATAACCACCTCTCTCTATAAGTTATAAGTTTCATTATCGCATATAATGCTGACGTGACATACACCTGTAGCATCAACTACAAATCCAAAAGCCAAACAACATGCTTAAACTTCTTCAAAAGATGAATGTGTGTGCAAACAAAATAACACACGAGACAANCGAGTGTGTGTGCAAACAAAATAACACACGAGACAAATCTACATAAAAGTAAAATTTATCAAATAAATATGTCAAAGTTATCTTCTGGTTAACGTGTTTGTCTAGGAGCTACAAGAAGTTTATATACCGTTCTACATAGTACCCAAAAGGTTTAAGCAACAACCAATTAAAAATACATTTGTACAGTAATGCACTGCAAAGATCTTACTACAATAAGAGACAAAATANTTAAGCAACAACCAATTAAAAATACATTTGTACAGTAATGCACTGCAAAGATCTTACTACAATAAGAGACAAAATATGAGGTTATTTAATATTCATACAAACAGATTTTTAAAATTTACATTTGACCGTAGATGTCTCGAGTATACAGAAAAAAAATTCTCCGCACAGGAAGCAATGCTACAATTTTTCCACACAGTGCAACAAGTCCTTCCAAACCACAGTATCACTTGGTAAGCACCAAGGATATCTGAAAACTTGGCAGTGATGAGCTGCTTGGACTGGCTGAATGTTTTCGCATCGGAAAGCTATCAGGTGTCGCCTGGCATATAATTGCACAGCAACACCCTTAGGCAAGAACAAAAGACTTCACACAAATTACTGTATTTGTTCTTGTTCAACAATCCAAAATAAATATTTTTTTTCACCAGGGGAAAGCAGCAGAAAGACACTAGCCTGAACACAATTACCATGCAGAAACTGCAACGTGGCCCAAATCATCACACGGAAACAGCGCTACACTCGCAAGATCTGTAATGCAGCAAAAGGGTCGTGATTTGCGGTACACAAAGTAGTTGCAATTCAAATGATATGCTGCATTCATTCAAGAAAGGGTAAAATGGGTCACAATAACATCTTCAATCTTATAAGAAACCAGGAGCTCACACATTCGTAGGTAACTATATAAAACCATCCTACAACCAGCAACGTGTTCAGAACTTCTTGTGAGCTACTACCTGTGCTTTGGCAAATTCCACTGTTAGTTGATTTAGAGACATCTAACTCTACAAAGACTGCCTCTGCAATGTGGCGAACACCACTAGATACAGTTTCATTTCTCAGTACCAACCGTTGGCTTTTCTCCAATGGTCAATGTGTCTGGGGAACCTCCAACTGCAAACCACTAAAACATAATCCTATGCACCACCATCTCCTTCACTGTGATGTCTGGGATTCCTAAAAGCCTTCAAGTTGTCAACTCGTCTCCTCCAGGTAAACTTTACCACCTGCTTGTTTCGCTACCAAAGAGTGAGTTTTCTACAGCGTAACAAATAAAGTTAAAGCAAATACACTAGAAATCAATACTGGTCAGTTTAAGTATTTCTGTGAAAAAAAAAANGCGTAACAAATAAAGTTAAAGCAAATACACTAGAAATCAATACTGGTCAGTTTAAGTATTTCTGTGAAAAAAAAAACTGGTAGTGGTGTCTCCTCTCTTCAGCAATGCATTTTAAATTTCTCATATAGTCCATTCACGGTTACTTCACACTTTTCTGAAGCCCTGCTAAAGTTTTACTTCCAAGATATTCCTCCGCCTCGTGCAAACTAAGGTTACAAAATTACACCCGAGAGACAACACACTGTATTCGTGCGTGCTCAATGTAATGATATTTTGAATAAGAACTAAAATTATAATATGATAAGAATTAAAATTTTAACCTGCAAGACCACTATCTCCAAAGGGCAATCATCAAGATCCTTGCTTCCAATTTCCTGCCAACTGCAGCATTTCAAAACAGTGTTCACAGTACTGTATTGTTATTGTGTGTAAGCTCACGAGTTTAATGCATGTGTTAGTGTTCATGTTGAGATATAAGTGGACTGTTTCATAAGCAGAAGAGTGCTGATGTTTCCAACAAGATGTAAAAACCCTGAAAACTTATAGACTAGACATGGTCAGGTCAAGAAAGGGGTAAGAAGCCATATTTGGGACAAAATGCAGTAACGAGAGTTGCAAAGTTGAATATTTCCATTGGTTTCTCACAGTGCTGCATTTGTAAGGCTGTGTGCAACCCAAAATGGGTTCTATTAGAACACATTTAAAACANATTGGTTTCTCACAGTGCTGCATTTGTAAGGCTGTGTGCAACCCAAAATGGGTTCTATTAGAACACATTTAAAACATCCCTCTTGTCATGATGACACTGAAAATGACTCCTCTCCTGTACCTATTGCTGTTGAAATCAGTTCAATGAAGAAATGTTGGCAACACCACAGTATGTTGTATATTCTCATGTACTATATTGTGTGTGTGGGCATGGAACTGTACAGTGCGCGGCGCGCATGTATCAAGTATCTCCAGCAGCATTCCCAGGACGAGCAGTGAATACTAAGATGGTGAGGCGGTAAGTTCACGTATGATGAGTGTCAATCGCTATCCTCTCTCTCTAGTACTTATCAATCANAGTTCACGTATGATGAGTGTCAATCGCTATCCTCTCTCTCTAGTACTTATCAATCAAATCTTGCAACATTTGGACCTCCGTGGTCGGATTTCCTATCCAGAGATTGTGATGCGTAACTGTGATAAGGTTTTGTTTGTTTTTACGTGCGGAGCGTAAATGTTAAGTGTGCCACGTGTGTGAAGTGACCACGCCACAACTCTGAATCCACTCTCGCAACTCAAGCATCCTCATATAAAATAAAGACTTTTTTGCCACTCTTCATTATTATGTGAACATATCTACAGTTTTGGTGATATTTTTCGATGAAAATGTAAGGTTTGGTGTTTCCATTATCTCTCGTTCGTTGATATTTTTAGGCATGTGGGTGAGTAGTTACATGTCTATCTTGTTCCTTACTTTTATGTTGAGTGTTTTCACAAATATATTTATTGTGTCAGACACGTCGACATAACTTATTAGCTCATCTGGCATTTTGCAGATCACGTGTATTATTTTGTTTCCTTACATTTTGCCATTATTTTGTTTGATGATGTGATCCTAGCCATGGGGTTTAAGGTATTTTTGCTTAAGTTCAAGCAGCAAGAAAGTAATCTTAAAAACATAAATGATAAGGTACAAGCACTGATTAAGACCCCCGAAGTCCCGCTGAATGTTGTTCACGAAGTGAATGTGTTTGGTTCACAACTAGACGCTATTGAAGGTGCAGTAAACCATCTGTGCAACGAATTTTTGTAAAAGGACCCCTTGGAAGATAAGAATGAAAATGTGATAACAGGAAAGCAGAAGTCCTTGTTTGCCCAGTTGTCCGACACACAATGTCTCATAACCTCATTTCTGTCCTCTCATTCTGTACAAGCTTCTTTCACATCTTCTCTTGAAACTCTCCCTTGAATTCTCTCCCTCGTTTAGAATAGTTTGGGGCTCATTTACTGGCAAAATTGATATATTGCCTCAGCCAGCACTTGCATATCTCTGCAACCCATGTGCGGACTCATTCCAGTGTTGCTCTAGCTTGGACAGTCACCGCCATACATGTTGAAAATCTTTGTGGCAAATCACGTGTCTCAAATTCAAGAATGGGTTCCTCCTCAGCTGTGGAATCATGTCAAGTCTCAAGATAATCCATTGGGTTGTGCATCTCATCGCTTTCTCCCTTCTGACCTTCTCTGTCATGACCTCTGGTGGCATGGCCCCGGTTGGTTAGTCCACCTACCTGAACAGTGGCCAGTGTCCGCTGTGTCGGAGCATGATGACAATATCCCAGAACTCAAATCTTCTCAACTAACTTTGTTGAACATTCATGAAATTCCTGAAGAGCTCCCCATATTTCAACGAATTTCATCATGGCCCACATTGGTTCGCATTATGGCTTATGTTAGGCAGACGTGATAAAACAAAACTTTGTAACAGTGGTTCCTCAACAAGTTTGGAACTGGAGGAAGCTGCCCTTCTTGTATGCAAATGCATCCAACATGCTAGCCTACATAACGACTTGAAACGCCTCAATGGAGGAAAGCCTTGTTCAACACAAATACAGCACTTGGTACACTTTCTGGATTCGCATGGTGTACTCAGGACGGGCGGTCGCTTGTCCAATGCCAACATGGAGTTTGCAACTAAGCACCCAATCATACTGCTGAAAGACCATGCAGTGGTTGAAGCATTGGTAGATCATTACCCCTGAGGTATCTACATGCAGCACCACAAATTACTGCTGTCTCTCGTATTACAGAAGTTCTGGATTTTGTCAGCTCGATCCCTTATTCAATCTAGTCTTCAAGTGTCTGCAGTACTTCCGGTGTTGACCTGTGAACACTCCTTCACTTATGGATGATTTCCCGGCAGAGAGAGTGATTATGCCAAAAAGACTAAAAAATTAAGTCATGAGCACTACTCAGGCAGTGCACATTGAGGTTGTGTGTGACTGATCTAACTGCTGATAGTTTTGTTGCAGCCTTAACATGGTTTGTGTCAAGACGAGGATTGAGCACGAGTCTCTATTCAGATTGTGGGACCAATTTTGTGGGTGCGGCAAGACAGTTTCAACAATCCTTTATCAAACTTCTCTCTGACTCACTCCATTAATTTTAATTTTCTTCCCCCAGCAAGTCCCCATCAAGGTGGATTATGGGAAGCAGCTGTGAAGTCAGTCAAATACCCCCTCTCGTGAGTCATTGGCAATCAGATTCTCACTTTGGAGAAGTTAATGACATTGTGTAATAAGGTTGAAGCTGTCCTCAATTCCAGACCATTAAAACCATCATCATCCGACCCATGTAACTTTGCTGCCCTCACACCGGGGCATTTTCTTATTGGTAGACCCCTTGTAGCTGTCCCTAAATCGTGTGATGAGAACAGTGATAACGCACTCTGCCTGTCTCGGAGATGGAAAATGGTGTGTGCACTTTCCAATCAGTATAGGAGACGATGGTATTGTGAGTATCTTCAAGTAGTGCGACATCTTCAAGTAGTGCGACAGCATTTCCAGGAGCAGCAGTGAATACCAAGATGGCGAGGCGGTGAGTTAACGTATGATGAGTGTCCATCATTATCCTTATCTCTCTAGTGCTTATCAATCAAATCTTGCAACACAGTTACTGATGATGAAGCTCTTAAATGTGAGGAAAAGAGAAGAGAACATCAGAACAACATTTACTTCCAGATAAGTCGGAGGATGCCATCATTGCTTAAGATGTGTTGCAAAATGTTTGTTACCAACAAAGGAGCAACAATTAAAAAAAGTTGGAAATATACTGGAATTTACTGTGTGCAGCTCACTGCATTAACAGTATACATACAATGACAGTAAATCTCTTTATTAAACAACATGGCCAACTGTCACATACCTCAGGATCTGGAGATATGAACAAGTAAATATTAATTTTTCAAGATGAGGAAACACTATGGAATAGACAGCAATTATGTGTGATGCGTGAGTCAGTTCACACACAGACATACCAGGTGAGTGAGGATATATAAAGCAATGTTTACAGTTTGGAGCAAAAATAACACAGACTTCACCACCTCTGTTTGCTGGCACGCAGTTCCATGTATACCTGCCTGCCAACAGTGCATCACGCCAACTTAAGTTTAGCAATGATGGATGACTCATTAATGACACATGTTGCCAACTGCTGAAGCATGTGGCCAATCTGTTTTCTATCCACTGCAAAATCCATACGTTGCAAGATAAGTTTTCCAGTTCACTCTGATTGACAGTTCTTTTTTACAAAAGGAAAATAAGAGGTACACACAAAAAATGTAACTATCTACTCCTACAACATGTATTTTCAACATATTAATGCCCAGCCTCAACAATTGCTCCTAGAAACATGAAATTTGGAGGAAACCATTATGCAATGTAGGCAACCACTAGGGAGAGATTTTTCAAAATTAAATCCCTAAAGGGGTGAAATGGGGGTTGAAAGTTTGCATGAAAACAAAATTAGATAGTCCTATTATCTCAACACTTTGTGAAAGTACTGTAGAAATAAGTAAACTTGTTTTACAGTTTCTTCAAAAAAAATCATAGTAAAACAGTTTTTATTAACTGGAAACTTCGTAAAAGTATTCTAAATATAAATACTTAAGTCTAGAACCTATAATCAGAGAACCTACTAACATGTAACACAATTATAGTAATATTGAATAGATTGTCAATTGATGACCCTATGTACACTTTAAATCATGCAATAGTTTAATTTATGTTAACTTCACTAAGCTGCAGTTAAAGATAAAGTGTCAGAAGAAAAAAATATATTGACTGATGGGGCTCTAATTAAAAATGTTTCTATACACCATCGACTTACGTATATATATTTTTAATTTGTATTGTTGTTTGGATTGATTTCAACGTTTATTGATCCAATTTGTTTTTGTTTGTACATATATATATATATATATATATATATATTCTTATTTAAAAAAAGGGTTGTTGAAACTGTGGGCCTAAATATTAACGGACAAATGGTGCAACAAATTGTTGTGGCAATTATTGGGGACTGAGCCTGCCGATTTAGACCCCTTTATTTTTTTTTATGTTCGGCACACAAGAAATGGCAATGGGCATGCATGAACCAATTTTCAAAGTTGGTTTCATGCCAACCTTCAAACTTCAAGGGCAGTGATAGGTTAGTTGGAATGTTATTACCAGAACCTGGACAGACAGAGAGAGAAATTTCTACAGATTTATACTCGCTAATTAAAAGATATTGCAACAGAAACACGAATTCCATGCGGACAAAGTCGTGGGCAAACGCTAGTTACACATATTAAGTGATATACATATTTGTGAATGTTATTGACAGGGAATAGGCCCATCCAAAAGCTCCAAGTTGTGTAAGCACATGTGCACAAACTGACTGACGTCGTGAAAGCTACAGTGAACCTTTGATGAATGTATCGTGGCAACACTACAATACCAAGCAGAAGAATGTGCTCCTGGACAAACAAGTGGGTTCAAACATGTTGAGTCTCGCATTGTCCAATCTCTGGAGATATATGAACTACTGCAAGACACTGATGTTTGTTCCAGTGTTCTGATAAAGTTGGGCTCAAAAGAATGAGCACCATTTAGCACCATACAATATAGTTAAATAGAGTGAAATTGACACAAATATACAGACATGAATAAATGAAAAAATACATGAATGCTGATAACAAATAAAAAACGAATGTATACAAATGCACAAAGACAGCATAGATCCAGACCGAAATAGGCAGAGATCACAATAATATAACAAACACATTGTAAGTTTGCCATTTGAAGTATTTTTAAAACAATCAATAAGACGAACAATAAAAGACCCGTATCACGATAACTTGTATAGTATAGGGCCAGTTATTGAATTCACGTACAGAAACTTTCAGCCAAATTGAACAGAAGTTTGCAGCAAATTGGAATCAATTTGTGTTAAAGAGGATTTAAAAAATCTGTGCTTACCATGCATAGGCATTGAAACAATGTTGCATTAAAATACACAAAGAAGAAACAATCTCGCACCATATCCCATTTCCACTACACAATTTTAAATCAAGTCAACAAAACATTTTGATACCTGCCAAATGCTGAAGTTTGGAAGTAGGTATTGATTCTGCTCTGCGGCGTGAGGCGCCAGCACTTGATGCTAGCCCTCAGTGATAGGGCGTACAAATCCGTCGACACTGCTGTCTCTAGGTCCAATTTACTAATAACATACACTGGCTTTGTGTGAGTTCACATAAACGAGTTTTATTGTTGCTTGAACAGGTTAACTGGTACATGAACTCAAGAGACAAACTCCCTCCCTTTTCCCATGTAGGCTACGTATGGTTTGACGCCGCGACTGGCGTAGTTGGGAGGGGGGGAGATTCTTCGCACTTGGTGTAGAACTACTTATCTGACACTGCAGCGCTGAATTCCCTCGGCTGGCGGCTTGGAACTGCTCTCGAACTTGGTGGGCGTCTCGGCGCCTGGCTTCGAAGTTCCTTCTTCCCGGGTCCAACGCAGGGCTCTGCGTTTGACGAAGTCTGACTGACTTTTCTCGGATGCTCCCGCCGCACATCCAGCTTGACGGCCTCCGACTGAGGTCGACGTCGTGATGCATTCTCGATCCTCAACTGACTGACTGCTCGATCCGCGACTGACTGATTCGACGTCTCTCCACTGACTGCCCCGTTGCTCTCCCCTTCGTGTGGTTTTGTAGCGTCCATCACCATATTAAACTTGCCCCGTCTCTGCTGCACGTGTCTGGGGTGCTTGTCGTCCCTCCGGGTCATAAAACACGTGGCCGCTGCTCGTGTGGTCCGCAGCCGGCCTGGCGTCGTCCCTTGGTTCTGGCCTGGAAGTTTATTGTCCCGTTCTGCACGCACGTCCGCTAAAAGCTCTCATGGTTTATTGCGGTATAAGCCCGGGGCAGGCGCGGCTGGTGGTGGGATCTCGGTGTCCCTTGGGCAGCTGCAAAATGCGGCTGTGTCCGCACCCTGGTGCTTTCCTGGTGCTATCTTGAAAGACCAAGATACATTACGGCTAAGGCGAATTGGCCTCTCTTTGACAAAACCCTTGTCAAGGAAATGGAAGAATATCGGCAGATCTTGGACACGTCGGTGGACGTGAAAGCTGAAAGACTTGTGGGGGGTGTTATGCGGGCCTGTAGGGAAGCAATTCCCAGGGTGTTGCGTATCACTCCACACCATCCCTGGTGGGATGATGATCTTGAAACTTGCCGTCTAGGAGTCAAGAAGGCACGAAAGCTTTTCAAGAAAACCTATGAACCAGAACCAAGATCGCGGTATGTCCAGAGATACAATATGTTAAGAGCCGAGTATCGCAGAACGCTTCGTAAGAAGCGCCAGCAAGCTTGGAGAGAACTGGTCACAGTTCAAGGAAACGAAAATCCTTGGGGGCTTGTCTACCGGTTGGTGGCAAATAAGACAAAGAAATCTGAGGAGCTTCCGGCTCTTGAGAAAGATGGGCAGCTCTTGCAGTCCTCTGAAGATAATGCGAAACATCTCCTGGAGGTTCTCCTCCCGGATGATGAACAAATAGGTGAAAATGAGTACCACAGGAACCTACGAGAAATGGCTGAGACCTTAAACGTTACAGAGGACATGTCTGCCTTCTCTCAAGAGGAGTTAGACAAAACTGTTCGTAGGATAAAGCTTAAGAAAGCACCAGGGCTTGATGGGCTCACTGCTGAAGTTCTCCTCCGGGCTTATCCGAGGATAAAACATGACATGCTGGCTCTTTTCAATTGTTGCCTTGAGAATGGTAGATTCCCCAAGACCTGGAAACGTGGATTATTGAAAATAATCTACAAGGGACAAGGAAAGAATCCAACTCTTGCGAAGTCGTATCGGCCGATAACATTGTTGAGTGTTATGGGGAAGACGCTAGAGCGTCTAATTAACAAAAGGCTGATGGAATACTTGGACATAGTCTAAGGAATCCATGTAAGACAGTATGGCTTCGTAAGGGGGAAGAGCACTGAAAAGGCAATAATTGATATGGTAGATCAGATAAAAGACTACCAGGAGAACTATGTGCTAGCAATATCCTTAGACATCTCGGGGGCGTTCGATAACGCATGGTGGCCNTAAAAGACTACCAGGAGAACTATGTGCTAGCAATATCCTTAGACATCTCGGGGGCGTTCGATAACGCATGGTGGCCCCAGATCTTATGGCAGTTGAGACTCTTGGAATGCCCAGGGAACCTGTATGCGCTTATCAGGGACTTTCTTAATGAGAGAACCTGCGAGGTGCATGTGGGGGACTGTAGAGAGGGGAAAGAACTCTCTAAGGGCTGTCCTCAGGGGTCAGTATTGGGACCTGTTTTATGGAACATTGTCTTTGAGGGACTGCTGAGGCTTGAACTCCCCGAGGGTTGTGTGATCTATGGGTACGCAGACGATGGATTGATGCTCATACCAGCTTGGACACGTCGTGAGGATCTCCTTTTCTATCATTGAGCACTTGAAGCAATACAAGTTTGGGCTAAGAATTTCAAGTTGAGATTTGCTAGTTACAAGATGCAAGCTATCCTCCTCAAGGGAAGTCTCAAGAGAAAACCGGTTATCAGATATGACGGCCGAGTAGTGAAGATGGTTAATCAAATGAAGTATCTAGGTGTTATCTTGGAGACCCGTCTGTCGTTCCATAGTCATGTCAGCTACTCGGTGAACAAAGCTCCTGCCAACTGGGGGCTTGGCTACCGCACATTAAAGATAATGTACAAGGGAGTGTTTCTTGCTATAGTGACCTNGTTCCATAGTCATGTCAGCTACTCGGTGAACAAAGCTATAGTGCTGTTCCATCGCTTGAGAGCCGTTGCTCCTGCCAATTGGGGACTTGGCTACCGCACATTAAAGATAATGTACAAGGGAGTGTTTCTTGCTATAGTGACCTACGCCTGTGGTGTATGGTNTGGCTACCGCACATTAAAGATAATGTACAAGGGAGTGTTTCTTGCTATAGTGACCTACGCCTGTGGTGTATGGTTCACTGAAGCTTCGAAAGTCCATGTAAAGCGCAAGCTCATCAGTGCTCAAAGAGCCGCACTTCTGGGAGTCACGAAGGCCTATCGGACGATATCAAATGACGCCCTGCAGGTGATTGCAGGTGAAGTCCCACNGGAGTCACGAAGGCCTATCGGACGATATCAAATGACGCCCTGCAGGTGATTGCAGGTGAAGTCCCACTTGACCTATGGGTAAAGGAAAGGGGAGAAAATAGTAGGAAGAGGTGGAAAGGACTCCTCATTCCTGAGGATGCCAGAACAGTCAAGGAGAGAACCCTTGATGAGTGGCAGCATCGGTGGGACGCGTCAAGTAAGGGTCGTCTAACGCACGAGATTTTCCCGGACGTCCGGCTTAGGCTGCGGGCTTGGTGGCTGGTCATAGGCCACTACGTCTCGCAGTTTTTGTCGGGCCACGGGAATTTCAAGGCCAAATTGTCGTCCATGTGCCTGGTGGATGTCCCGGATTGTGTGGTGTGCGGTGTACCTGATACTTCCGCACACCTGCTCTTTGAATGTCCAAAGATCGAGGACCTACGGTCAGCATTCGAGGACTTACATGGACCAATACAGCTAAGACCAATGCTGAGGTCGAGAGAGCTGGCTTCTCATTTGCTGGCCTTCCTGACCGAAGCTGGGAAAAGGAACGAGAAATTTGATGTGTGGTGGCAGAGCACCAGTCTGAGCAGGTCATTGTTACTGTCAGTGGAACAACAGGATTCGTCGGAAGAAATATCTGACGAAGATGGGTGAACACCTCTTTCCCACAGTTATACTNCCTCATTCCTGAGGATGCCAGAACAGTCAAGGAGAGAACCCTTGATGAGTGGCAGCATCGGTGGGACGCGTCAAGAAAGGGTCGTCTAACGCACGAGATTTTCCCGGACGTCCGGCTTAGGCTGCGGGCTTGGTGGCTGGTCATAGGCCACTNTCTAACGCACGAGATTTTCCCGGACGTCCGGCTTAGGCTGCGGGCTTGGTGGCTGGTCATAGGCCACTACGTCTCACAGTTTTTGTCGGGCCACGGGAATTTCAAGGCCAAATTGTCGTCCATGTGCCTGGTGGATGTTCCGGATTGTGTGGTGTGCGGAGTACCTGATACTTCCGCACACCTGCTCTTTGAATGTCCAAAGATCGAGGACCTACGGTCAGCATTCGAGGACTTGCATGGACCAATACAGCTAAGACCAATGCTGAGGTCGAGAGAGCTGGCTTCTCATTTGCTGGCCTTCCTGACTGAAGCTGGGAAAAGGAACGAGAAATTTGATGTGTGGTGGCAGAGCACCAGTNTACTGGATGTGACTTACCTGATATTGACCTGTTTCCTGGATGAGACTTATGTTTTGTTTCAGGAAACTACCCGATGACGACCAGGCTTCTGGAATTGGATTGAGCAAAGGTAAAATGGAAGGAGCTTGCTCCTGGAATGGTAAGACTACGGTCAGAGTGAAAGATGTGTGTGAGCGGCCTTGGTCGAGGTGGCCTGTCCGGTTTAGCTGGCTTGTCCTGCAAAGATCGTTCAGGCTTCCCTCGGCGTGGGCAATGAATGAGACGGATTCGATAGTCTGCAGAGTGGTTAGACTATGCTCCTTGCGACCGGTGGGCGAGGAGGCGGGGGACTGTTCTGGCTAACCGTCTGTCCCCCAATCCTAAGCTCAGTACACACTCGGTCGCACTGGGCCGTGAAAGTGTTAATGGGTTTTACCGCCATGCGTAATATGACGTGAAAGAAGGCAACGCGCAGTCGCGGTAGGAGTGAATGGTAATTAGCATACTTTTTGGCCCGCATGGCGGTTTTCTAAAACACAAAGTTCCCGGTGGTTCCTCGAGATGGAAAAGTGCCGATTTAGATCTTGTTTTGAGGGAGTTAACGTAAGACTAGAAAGTTAGTGCTCCTGGTATAACCTTAAATAGGTATCGGCCACCAGGAGGGGAGGTTGGAGAGGAAAGCGCCGGTTCCACCGGGAACTTTGTATAAGCCCGGGACAGGTGCGGCTGGTGGTGGGATCTCGGTGTCCCTTGGGCAGCTGCAAAATGTGGCTGTGTCCGCGCCCTGGTGCTTTCCGTTGTCTCCGGATGTCGTCTGCACGTGCAGGAACAGTTGCACGTGCCGAAACCTTTGGTAGCGTGCCTTAGCAGCTGCGAGGCTCCTGGTGTCCCTCTTCCGGCACGTCCACAAACCCTTAATCCTTATTGCGGTCGTACGCCCGCGAGCTTCGCCAGAGCATGTGTTCTGACGAATAAAATATAGGGACGCAGAATGCGTCAATTTAAATAAATTCCTAATTTAATCTCATTCTAAACCACCAATATAAAAGAAACCACAACAGGAGCTGCAAAACATTATTGAATTCAACTACGTTTGTCTACTACATCAACCCTATCACCGGAATCTATACAACCAAAAGATACCAATACTTTCCAAGCACACTACATGTGATACCAACTGGGAAAATCAAACCTTTAAAATCGCTTCCACTCTTCGAGAGATCGTCATACTTCCTTTTCGGAGCACTGCCTGGTGATTTTAATACAACACTTGGAACTGTATTATCAATTACAGAATTATGTTCTGTATCGTTATCATTTCTACTTGACTCAGACTGTTCACATAGCTGGGAATTATTAGAATTAGAATCTGAAGTATTTTTATCTTCTAGCATAGCCTTAAAACCATCATAAGCATTTTCTTTGTGCTTAACTGAATCGTGGTGAGAACCTGACAAAGGAACAGATGAGACACAGGTTTACGACTACAAGTAAACAGTACAATATATTATTTTTCATGCTACTTACCTTCACATTGGGAATTGAATTGCAATAAAATGTTTATGCAGAATACTATAAAATATTGGTGTGAAAATAAATCTCTAACTTTACATTCTATCTTTAAGAAGCTGAAAACTTACGAGTTCATGTTCCTGCCTGACCACATTGTTACGGGCAACCTTGCACAAATGCAACTGCAACGAGGGCCCTGATTGTTTCTAAAGCCATCACCCACTTAAAGGATGTTGCATGAATAAGTTTAAAATCAAATTTAGTTCTTTTATTTTAATTAAAACCGACGTCCCCCACAAAATCAAATATGCTCTTCTGGCATCTTGTAACAATATGCATAACATTTTCTTATTTTAAGAAGTTTCTAAAAAAATTGGGGAAACATTTCAAAAACATGATTTTAAAGATTTCGTAGGGTACCTTATGGTATCATTTTGATGAGTTAGTGATTACACGGGCCAACAAAAAAATATATTGTAAAAACTTTTTTAATAAATGCAGCTGAATCTTATGTATTTCTGGGTGCTGAAACCGAATCTGGCATCAGTTTTTTTGTATCACCCACAGTTCTCTCACAATATGCATTTATATTTAAAAAAAATTAATTACATACATTTTAAGTGTTTATTTTTTGGTATTTTCTTTCTCTCTTCTCTTTGAAGCTTCTTATGTAGCTTTTTCTCCGATGTGATGCATTTTGTTGCAATCGGTGAAGTGACCAGCAGTAGTCGCCCATCATGCTGACACTCTACCGTCTCTGGTAACTGTTCTCCATCACTTTGATGTCCTGGTGAAACTGCTCCCTCTGCTCTTCTCTCACATCACCCAAGTTGTCAGGGAAAAAGTCAAGATGGTTGTGTAAGAAGTAGACTTTAAGGCTCAACAGGCATCCCAGATTTTTGAACTTGTCTATCATATTAGCTACGATAAGCTCATAGTTTGGGTCTTTAACATTGCCCAAAAACTTAGTCACAACTCGCTTAAATGATATCTAAGCCTCCTTTTCCTTTGTAATCATTTTTGTTTCAAAGTTGGAATCGAGCATCATTTTACGAATATCAGGCCCAACGAAAACCCCTTCTTTCAGTTTGGCTCCTAATAAATGAGGAAACTTTTCACATAAATACTTAAAACATTCACCATCTTTAGGCAAGGCTTTTACAAACTGATTCATTAAACTTAATTTAATGTAAAGAGGTGGTAGAAGAATTTTTTTTTGGATCTATTAAAGTTTTATGCAAAATGTTATTCTTTCCAGGTGTTAAGGTTTTTCTTGCGGCAGGCCAATATTTTGTGGACCAGTGTCGATCCCTTGCTCTGCTGTCCCACTCACATATAAAACATGGACATTTAGTAAATCTCTTTTGTTGGCCTAGGAGCATGCAAACAACTTTCAAATCTCCACACATCGTCCAATCGTGAGCAGGATAGTTAATTTCCTTTAAAATAATGTCTAGATTTTCGTAAGTTTCCTTCATATGGACTGAAGGAGCCACATGCAGTGAAGCATAAGTATTACCATTGTGTAAAAGAACAGCTTTGACCTAGTTTTTCATAAGTCTATAAAAAGCCTCCATTCTTCATTGTTGTACTCAATTCCAAATTCATTAATTAGACCCCAATATCATGGCAGTACACCAACAAATCCTGTTCTTGCTTTAAAAAAACTTTCCGAACTGTACATCTCTTGTTCATTATTGATAAATAGATGCTCTAGATGCCAACAAATGTTTTTCTTTTAGCCTAGAGCCAAGCAATTCAGCTTTCTCTTTAGTCAAACCAAAATCTCTTACCAAATCATTTAACTCAGCCTGTGTAAACAACTGAGGTTGTAAATTTTCTGGAGAACATTGGAACTCATCATCATCCGGTTTACGTTCATCAGATTCAGTTCCACTGGACTGATCACTTAAAACGTCATCAATAGCCTGTGGTGGCTCAGGGACAGGAAGTCCCGGACCATGACCGACTGGCCGAATAGCTGAAGGAAGATTAGGGTATACAATTACTTTCTTATTTTTGGAGTTGTATCCAGTAACATCAATGCTACAAAAATAACAATCGTCTGAATGATTTTTTAGTTCCCTCCATATCATGGGTACTGCAAATCTAAAAGCTGTCTTTTCTTTTTTGACCATTTTCTAAGGTCTTCAACACAAACATAGCATACCTTGTGTGGAACCCAAGGTTTTTCTTGATCACAGAGTTTTATGTCCAAAATATACCAAGTACACTTTTTTTAACAAACTCTGTAATGTTTCTTTGATGTTTTTTAATTACAAACTCTCCACATATATAACAAAAACTGTTGGGCAAGTTTTTACAACCACTGTTAGCCATACTTAGAGCACGTGGGCTAAAAGCTGAAAAGTGAGGTTGGTTGACTGAGAGAAAACAAACAGTTGTACCAACACTGCCAACCTAATTTCACTTAGATTTACTGTTATGTTTTAGTATATTAATAATGTACATCAAGTATATAAATATGTATATAAAAATATATATAAATAAAGTATAAAAATGCACAGATATTAGATAAAAAATGAATCTCACATTTCGTATATTCAAATGTGAAAAAATGGTGGGTGTTATGACTATTTTATTATTATTTTTAGACTCAGCACACCAAAAAACATAAGAATCCAGCAAAATCATTAAAAAAAATTTTTTATCGTTGGTATATGTTATTTATACATCCCAAAAACACTAAAACTGTGATTTTGACATGCCGTCTGAAACATGTTTATGCAAGGAAATTTTATTTGCAAGTAATGTCTAAAAATTGAACAGTATTTGATACAAATATAACATAATGCATTTTTTGCTGACCCTTAAAGACAAATTTAAGCAATTAATTATAAGAAAGTTTGGGGTAGTTAATTTGATTTTTGCTGTCTTCAAGATAATGGGAGACAAAAAGAGACTAATTTTTGGTTATTCACTAGGTTTCCTCTCAACAGTCTACCAAGCAGTCTCGAGTTTAAGATCCACTGAGTACTCTTTGCAAAAGTATGGTGGACTTAAATATACTACACAACACTAACTAAAAAACTTTTCCCCAATTAAAGTTTCTCAGTAAGCAAGGTGCGTCGAGAAGTTTTTTTTCGTAACATTAAAACTAGTCAAACCACTTGCACTTATAACCTTTATTCCAACATGAACTCTGTGGTAATCTTGTTGCGATTGGCTATGTACAGCAAAAAACACACAGGAATTATAGGACATTGCTGAACTTTATATGTGCTTATTCTGTGCTATTTTCTGCACATGTGTTATGCACGAATTCAGCATGAACCATTGCAAAACATGTATTCTACTTTCAGTGTGTGCTATTTCCTGTGCTAAATCAATTGTAGCTACGTCTTTACCCAAAGGGTTCACCCTTATGCCCAACCAACCTCCCATTGCTTGAGCAGTTATATAAAAATATTGTTGAAGAAAAACGCAATGACTCTAATAAAAATTCCAGGACAAATTAACAATTTTTTGAAATTCCAAGACACTCGTGTTTTGTCACGTCAGGTGACAATGCACCTATCGCACGAGAGTTGTCAAACTGGTGGATAACAGAACATGTTTTGCTTGTCTGCAGTCTTTCAGGGCATATGGTAGAAGAAATACAAAACTGAGCTGTGTAAATCAGCAAATCCATTTATTCTATTGAACCAACAATATTTCACTCGTCGCGAGGTGAGTAACAATGTCAGCTTTAATATTATTTATGGGTTTATGAGTTTGTGTTTAGCATGTTCTATGTATTACCAACACATTTTCTTACATTAAATATTACATCTAGCTCCAGAAAACCAATCACCACTTATGCAAATCTGTGCCACAGATTTGGGAGTGGAACGAATAAGCAACTTTAATTGAGTCTAAAAATATCATTTTCTAAATACAAACCCCTCTTTTTTTAAATTATAGATTTTAGTAAAGTAACTTAGGGTAAATAATTACCAAATATCACACGTACATAATGAATATGACAACTTGTACTGCACAAATGGCAGAGATTGGTCTGAAAATTAATATTTTAGGCTGCGTATATTAACACAAGAACACTGAAAATAAGAACATACAAAAAATCTCTTGCATGTTATACGCTGTCAAAAAAAAATTGAATGCATTAACACAAACAACGAGTACACAGTTAATTACATAATAAAACGACGTCAGACAGTGCAGAAGGCACAGCGAACGACATCACGCACAGACACAGAGAAACACAAGGCTTCTACAATATCAACAGATTTGTTGAACAGTGTTTATTCGTAGGTACACCATTGCACAAATATGTCAAACTGTAATGGAAAATTTGACAATGTGGTAAGAACACATAAAATTAAGATGAACCCAAAAATACAAGTCGCGAGTCAGTAATTGCTCACTTGAATAACTCTTACAACTTTTCCAAAACTCTACTAAAGAAAAAAAACTTTTGGTAATGATTAAGTTTAGGGGCTTTTCTAAACGAAATGTCCTAGACCAGGGATGGCGAACCAATGGCACGCGTGCCATTGATGGCACGCGAAACAATATTTTGGGCACGCCACGCCACGGATCAAAAGGTTTGCATTTTAGTTTAAAATAACAAAGTTCACTATGACGTATTGATGCATTCTGCATCCCGAGATATATTTTTCCGTCAGCAGGCACACACTGTCGAAACTCGCAACGACAAGGAAACGCGAACAGCCGCCATAAACCAGCTAAGGGTTCGGCGAGCGTGCCAGAAGAATGACGCCAGGATTCCGCCGCGACGAGAAGGCACAGCCTCTCGCAGCTGCGTCGAAAACGTTAAAAGGTTTCACAGCCCACAGCTGCATTTCTCTCGCAGGCTGGCTACTGCCAAAAACCAGCTAATAGCTTTGGCGAGCGTGCTGGAACAATAACACCAGAATTCCGGGAAGGAAGGAACACGTGTGTCTCGCAGCGGAAAGGGGGACGCTAAGCCCTATACAACTGGGGCCGGGTATCCCACTCGAGCACGTGGTGGGCGAAGCCATAAAACTTTAATGCCAAAATCGCTGGCGCCGCTGAGACCACGTGCGGATAGCCGCAGCGCCGAACACGTGTTTACGACCAAGGGCGCGGCGTTCAGCCCCAGCAACGTGCGAGATGAGGCGTTTTAATATGGCTAACGGGCTAACAAAACGGCGGAGGAGCAGACGAGAAGAGGTCAGTTCTACCACAGACGTGGAGGGAGTGAGTCGGCGTACGCGAGTCGAGGAAAGAGGAGTGGAGCCGGGAGGAGTGGAGTTCGAGAGAAGGCATCACGACGCCAAGACCAATCTGCGAGGAACTGTCGCAGCCTCCCGACGAGGTGACGAAGCAGCCCCGAGTTCGACACCGGAGCGGAGTCAGCCCCAGCCGAGAGACGAACCAGCGCCTCGAGACAAGCTAAGTAGAGACATGCAGCAAGTGTGAAGAACCTTGTTAAGCGAAAAATAAAACGACATACGTGAACTCTCAAGGAAGTTCAAATTCATTTGGTAAATTTGAACTACGAACAGTAGTGTCAACATATTTACACGCCCTATCACTGAGGACTAGCATCCATTGCTGGCGCCCTACGCAGAGAGCAGATACAGACTTATACGCCATAGCGCAAATAGGGAGGTATCAGTATTATATTAGGAACGAACGCGCGCGAGTGATCCTACGGACCTACGCTAAGGAGTGAACGGGTGCGGTGCGCGGGGCGGCGGGCGGAAAGCGCGCTCGTTTGTTATTGTCTTGCCTTAGTTACGTCGTGGACTACAATTGCTAATGACGCATAGTTTGTTGACGTTTTCGTTCGTTCAATTTCGTTGACACAACTGTATTTTAAAGTTGATTTTTAACTATTATTTACCATGGCTAGTTCAGCAAAAAAACAAAAAGGGCAAGATAGTAAGTGTAATAGAGAATTTCAAACTTGGTGGACTGAAAAATATGGCATGATAAGTAAAGGCGACAAAGCGGTGTGTGTTTTATGTTCTGGTACAGTGGTATGTAGAACATCGTCTGTAAAACGGCATTTTGAAACAAATCACAAATCTCTTAGTCAAAAAAGCGAACCAGTGCAAAAGGAATTAATTGCAAGTGCAATGAAAGACAGAAATAAACAGTCAACGTCTATGATTAAATATGTTGGCAAAAATTGTCATACGAGCGCGGCAAGTTACTCGGCTGCAAATGTCATTGCTCGGCATAGTAAACCTTTTCAAGATGGAGAGTTTTTGAAGGAAGCCTGGTTAGCATGCGCGCCCTCACTTTTTGATGATTTCGATAATAAAGATAAGATAATTCAGCGCATTAAAGATACTCCTCTATCTAGAAATACAATAAAGGAAAGAATCTTAAAACTGGCCGAAAATATAACAGATCAACAAAAAATTGACATTAACTCCGCTCCTTTTATATCGCTATGCATTGACGAAAGTACTGACATTACTAAATCTGCACGTTTAGCTGTTTTTGCTCGATATTGCGTAGGAAACATCATTAAGGAAGAATTAATTGCGATAACATCGTTGCTAACAACTACAAAGGGCACAGATATTTGTACGGCTGTTAAAAATTCGCTTGCTGAGAAAGAAATTGATTTTAAAAAAATTGTTTCAGTCACAACTGATGGTGCTCCAAGTATGGTGGGCAAAAAAAATGGTTTCATAAGTTTATTTCAAACAGACGTAGGACATTCGATTCTTGAATTCCACTGCATAATTCACCAACAAGCCTTGTGTGCTAAGAGTGGTTTAACATCTCTTGATAAGGTAATGGCGGTAGTCACAAAAATAGTCAACCTCATATCGTCGCACGCTTTAAATAAGCGAAAGTTTGATGCTTTGTTGAATGAAGTCAACTCGGTATATAATGGCTTACTGATGTATAATAATGTTCGCTGGCTGAGCCGCGGGAACGTACTTCAAAGATTTGTTGACTGCTTGGAAGAAATCAGACTGTTTGTGCAAAATGAGGGAAAAATTGAACAATACCCAGAGTTGTTGGATGTTATGTGGCTTTCAAAATTGATGTTTTTTACAGACATATGCCAACATTTCAATGAATTGAACGTAAAGCTTCAAGGCACAAATAAAACAATTATCGTCATGATAGATCTCATTCGCGCTTTTGATGCTAAACTACATGTTTTCAGGAACGATATTACTACAAAAAACTACAAGTATTTCCCAAACTTGAAAAAAAATTTCAACCATTTAGATATACATGAGAAACCAGGTGGAGAAGTAACTGAAGAATTTATTTCTGTAATTGATTCTTCAATCAAGGGATTCTCAGCGAGATTTTCTCAGTTCAGAGAATTATCGGAAACACTAAAGTTTATTATGTACCCTGATGTGACTTCATTTGATAAACTGAATTTGTCCCCATTCGATTGGTTGGAAATTGAAGAATTTGAAATGCAGCTGATTGATTTCCAGTCTAGTTCAATATGGATTCAAAAATTTATTGAAGCAAGGAAAGAGTTGGAATTAATTGAAACAGAAAGATTGTCAAGCAATATAAGTAAAAATGCCAGTATCAAAATTTTGGAAACATGGAATTCGTTTCCAGACACATTTAACTATTTGAAGAAGCTGACTCGTGCTATTTTAACCATATTTTCATCTACCTATGCCTGCGAGTCATTATTTTCAGAGATGAATAACATTAAAGACTCGCTTAGAAACCGTTTGACAGATGACTCCAGTTCAGCATGCATTCTGCTAAAAGTAACATCTTACAACCCTAATATAAATTATTTGTCATCTAATCTGCAACAACAGAAGTCACACTAATGTAATTTGAATTATGCGTACAACTGAAACATTTATTATTTGACATTGCAAAATGTATTTTTGGTAGTAAATAAAGAGTTTTGAGTAGATAGTGTTTAGTATTATTATTTTTCTAATAATCACTAAGTTAAAATTATCTGACGGCACGTCTATGGCCTCATCGAACATTTCTTTAGAAAAAATGGCACGCTGATACATAAAGGTTCGCCACCCCTGTCCTAGACCAACAAAAGTTGCATTATTGGGTTCTGCACAGCTTACCTTGTTCATATTCAAGAGGGTGTAATGTTAAAATAAGTAAAACATATTTTAAAAAATTGTGAAATGTATGAGCAGTTCGCTTGGTTTGTTTACGTCTATTAACGTCTACCACCATTATTAATGGCCGCGCATTGCTGATTCCACGCTACCTAGAGGCCAAGGAAGTCATTACTGGCATTTTAACTGTCAATTAAAAAAAAAATCAGTCGCCATTGCGTCTTTGCCGTGTAAAACCCAAAAATCCTAGGTTAGTGTAAAACCCTAGAATCATAGGTTAGTGTAAAACTCTACAATCCTAGGTTAGTGTAAAACCCTAAACTCCTGGGTTAGTTTAAAGATGTAAAATAGTGATTCACCCATTGTGGGGTTAGGTTCTGTTAGGTTAGGTGGGCACATATTAAGAAATTAGTCTTATGTTAATGCTCCTCGTATATTCGTGTTCTGCATCATTAGTAGAGTGGAAATACACCATTTTCCGTGAATTCTTTTTTATTTAACAGAAAAGCCCCTTAACTTAATAACTACCCCAATTAATATCTAACATTTCTTCTTGCAAGATTGGGGGGGGGGGACAAAATTAGTAATTGCCCTAGTACATAGCCTTGTTTTTCACAAAGCACATCACGGTGCAGGGTTTCTGTCTTGCTATTCTATGATATAATTTTGCCTACAATGGAGCCAAATTTTATTGTTATCGCTGCAACTGACACACACACACACACACACACACACACACACACACACACACACA